>JMFS01082551.1:0-47611 GCA_000699545.1 Podiceps cristatus
TTACCGTTTGGGGTTAAACCACGACACTCTAATATAGGACTGACTTACTAGCAGCCTTGAACCTCTTTCAATAGAGGACACTCTCATAGGAGCAATGAGCCGAGCTTGTAAGGAAAAGCAGGCTCTAAAGGCAGGGGAGTAGGAATATAACATACCAGCAAGAACCGGTAGCAATTTATTTGCTGGATGTCAATAACAACAAATCTCACATAGACTTGACTGTTCCTAAAAATGTGGTGATGAGTCTGAAGTTCACTGAGGTCATAGTGGATTTCCAGAGGTGCACATGGAATCCTACTCTTGGGAATCTGATACTCTAAGTATTTTCAGGAAAACTTATTTTCCTAATATCACACTGCAACTGTCATTATTTTTTGAAAACAGTCCAATTATCCATGAGGAAAAAAGGTCTTGTCCAAGCTGAGGAAAGCAAAATTGAGCATAAACTCCAACAAATTAAGTGTAAAACTACCAATAAAACTAATTGAGAAATTTGGTGGATGAGCCTGCTAAGGAATAAAATGACTACTCAAACATGTTTCAAAATGCATCTGAAGTAGAAAGCTTGCAAAAACTGGTGACGACCACAGATAAAATGAGGATGACGGTAAAATGATCACTCAAAGAAGACTAATTAAGAGCTCCAAGAAAATCCAGTAAGAATTCTCTACATTATTGTTCCCTAGAGAGGTGCCTGGGGAAGTTCCCAGAACAAAACTGTATTTTGGAGAGGAAGATATAGATTTCAGAAAATGAAAATGAAAGTATCAAACCACCAGGAACAGACAGTATTATTCCAAGAGTTCTGTGTAAACAAAATACAAAGTTAAAGAGCTATAAATTGTGGTTTTCACTTTCTATCCCTGGAGATGACAGTGGGTTATTGGAAGATGGGCAAATGTTTCATCCATTTTTAAAGAGCATTAAAGTTATCAGAATTTTTGTTCTACATGTAGCAAACTTGTAGAAAATGTTAAATTACAAAACTAGTAACCCTACAGATAAATAAATTATATTCGAAAAGAATCCGAAAGGCTTCTCTACAGCAAGATCATAAGTCATCCATCTATTAACAGTTCTTCAACAAAAGTGAAAAGATGTACTCAATACAACCATATAGTTCACTTTAAAAGAAAAATCTTTTAGCAAGAACGTTCACAAAAAAATCTCAATTAAACTAATTTGTCATGGCATAGGATAACAGTTCTCTTCTGGACTAATAATCAATTTTTAAAAGTAGGAATAAATGGTTAGTTTTCATCAATGAAGGCAGATTAGAAACAATATTCACAAAGATCTCTGCTGCGACCTGCGCATGTGTAGTAGGGGCTGACTGACTTAGTGGGTTTTGCTTTGTTTTCTACACAGTTCCCAAACATATCAAAGAAGTTCAACGGTAAATTGGTCAAGTCTATGGGATGTAAAAGTATTAGGAACAGTCAATGCTAAAGTCTTTTGTGATAATACATAAAAAAGGGTCCCACAATACCACATAATTGGGTTACAAAGTTTCACATGATTCCTAAGAAGCAGAAACTAAAGCACATGAGAAAAAAAAAATCCTAAAGATGAATATGCAATAACAAACTACATTCTTACCACTCAGGAAAGAGAACCTGAAATGTGTTTCGTTTTAATGTGTAGTAATCATGGGAAAACTCTCAAATGCTCAAAATTAGTAGTGAAAGGAACTGGGAGGTACACACACACTGTAAGACTTGCCATTCTGGTCCCTGTAGTTCAGAAAAAGATACATTTGAACTAAAAGCAACAGAGGAAAAACAACAGTATCCAGAGGCTTGGAAGAGCTTCTGTACAAGGAAAGATTCTATCAGTGGGGTTTCTCCATCTTGGAAAAAAATATGCTCTAGGACAGGAACAGAACAGACATCTACATACTTACGGACAGAAACAATTATATAAATACAGAATAACTCATTATTTCTCATGAAAATTAAATAGAGCACATTATATAAAATGATCACTTGTAGGTATAAAACATATGGAAGTCTTTCAACATAACCGCAGAACACGTTGCCATGGACTCTTATGAAGGACAAAAGAAGGGCTTAAAAACTCGCAAAGAAACAGGGGAGAAGCTCCTGAGGAACTAGCATACTCGTTAGTCCAAATGTATCCAAATGTATGTAGCAGCCTCTTAAATCTGAAACAGCATATGCCAATGTAGTTATCAAAAGAGGCAAAAGTGTGTCCCCTCATGATGTCTTATACTCCATCCCAAACTATCCAGCACTGATTCCTCTTAGATTCTGGACAATAACCTCAATCAACTTTTATTCTCATCTTGGGTATCAGTATTTCCATTGCTATTCCATATAACTACCACAGGAGCTTCAGGAAGCCAAGACATGGTTTTCAGCATCTTCCCACAAACCTTGCACAACCGTTCAAAGTAGCTCAACTACTCCTAGCATAACATTTCTATCTGTAGCAGAATTAATAAATCTAAACCTATTTATCTGTTACACTACTAAAATTAGTGTTTAAAAGATAGCCTTCCAAAATTCATCCACAGCAGTAAAGCAGATACTTAGGGAAGTGGAAGGTAACACATGCAGACTAATAAGAATACAACCTTGCAGAAGCTGTAGAGTCGGCTTTTTGCCACTAGGTTGAAATTTAATCAGCGAGTTATCCTAAAGCTGCAAGCAAACATCTTATCTGCGCTGCCTCTCTTACTGGGGTCTGAAATATCTAAGTTCATTTTGCAAATCTTGTTTATGCATTTCTAGATTGAAGCTTAAGTTAGGTAGTTTGCTTTCTCCTCTCACTCTGGATCTGTGCTGGCATAAAGAACCACTTCACCCTCCCAAAAAAGAAAACCTAAAGAAGGAGATTAACTCGTACTAAAACAAAATGCTAGATGACTCAGTTAGGACCACTCCATTCTTATTGCCTTCAGTGCAAGACACAAAATACAGTGAAACTAACATTGAAAAGGTATGTTTTTCTGCCACACTTAAAACTGATAATCTGAAGAGACGAGTCATTAAGTGTCCTTCTTTGAACACAATTCAGAAACCACTACTAAATTTAATCTCTAATTTAGTTGAGTTGCAAAACCAATACTACAGTGGAAACCTTAAGTAATGTATCATCCATAATAGGTAAAATAACGTACATAAAAATGCTGTTACCTAACTCATCACAGTAAATTAATACTTTAAAAGGAAAGCTTATAAGCACTATCGTATTTAAGCAATAAGACATGAGGGTGTGCATATGCTGTAATAACGACACACCTTAATCATACAAGAAGTATGTCATTATTATCCCATACTACACACCCTAAAATGCTTCAGTATAGATCACATCTATGTATTTAACAAATGAAATTTGGATACTTAAAAAAAGATGCCTATTTGGTGGCTGATAATCTCAAAATGTTTCATCAAAAAAAACCCCCATAAAACATGCCACTGAATATTCCTGCTCAGGTAACTTTTTCTAACAATTTTTTTTCATCATCATAAAATTACAAATACAGATTGTTAAACAATACTTGTGTCAATGAATGCACTCACAGTTCCTACAAAAACAGGTTAAAAAAAGGAGAGCCAGTGAAAAGGATCTTGTTTTCTGGAATTTTAAACTGTTCTTTCAAGCTTAATGGTAAGTTTTGAAAGACAAGATGCAGCTAAAACCTTTAAATAGTCTCTTAGGTTTGGGGTTTTTTTTTGGGTTTTTTTTTTTGGTTAAACTGATTCTGCCTTTCCATTTTAACCATCCAAGAAATGGTTTAATAAAAATAACCAGTTTGGTTATCTCTATTAATTCACAGTCTGAACTCAGGGACTGAGAAGTTAGGTGGTTTTAGCTGAACTCTTCCACACCACAATGATACTACTTGCAGTCTAAAGCCAAAGTCAGCACAAAATCTGACATTTGATTATATTTTCCTTAATTATATCATTGTTCACCTTGGAAGTTAACTGAAACATTTTGGAAAATGTATTACTGAACACTTAACTGAATACTATCTACTTAGCCACACAAAATACAAACAAAATTATGTTTGTGGCAGCCAGAATAAACAAAATTCAATGCTGATATGCCTTCATCTTAAATCCAACTGAAATGTATTTAAGTATCTATTAGTCACATATGATTCCAGAGAATTTATTACTGCAATACGTTTTCTCAGGCATCCTCAAAATTAACTCACCTACTTACTTTCTTCAGCTGAAACATACTATTATGAAAAACTAACGTCAATAATCTTTTAAGCCCGATCAAACTTGACAAAATGGTTGTTATTTAATGGATTCCCATTCATTTAATATCTCTCTGGTTATATAAATAGGAAATAGTTTCCCAATTAACGTGAAGTTTTCACAATTGTATTATTCAGAAACAAAGAAAATTGAAGATATTAATTTATTACAATATTCCTAAACAGTTTTCCAGCTACACAGTTGGAAATACTGCTAATCTTTTAGATGAAAGACCTTCAGACATGAAATGACTAAAACACATCCTTTTAAGTAATAGTATTGATCAAAGTGGAACAAGAAACAAATCTTGAATTTCAAAATAGAAAACTTTGAAGACATGCTTATATAATGATCCAGTCATAACCCAAACCAGCAAGTGATTTTTTCAAGCAATTTTTGTTACCCAGCACAAATGTGATAACTCGCTGTGGATACTGAGAAGCTTCTCACATGGAAGTTGCTGCTGCTAACACACATTGGTCATATGAGCAAAATATCTAAGGGGGGGCAAAGAGGAGGCCCACAGAGGAGGGGGAAAATGTGCTTTCCACCCACTTTTTTGAGAAGTCTTGCCAATTCCTCTGTTATTTGGGAGAAAGAGATCAAATTCGATATACAAGACATGAAACAGATATGAAAATGGTCTAACAACAAATCTTAAAAATTGCAAATGCCAACAAGTCTCTACAAGTATATTACTGGGCCAGAATGAAGGAAAATCATTGTGAAATAAGCCTTTCTGGTATGCGGTTATAGCGAATAATCATGAGGTGATGCCGAGATCTAGACAAATCTGGTATTCGAAGAATGTTAAAAACATTGAGGTCACAAATGCACACTGTAACTTTAGTACCCACTACTTCTCCCACTATTTTGGTATTAAACCTAATTCATTCTTCATTCTAAACCTATAAACCATGATTTAAATGAACATCTCTCTTGTCTACATGCTATAACACATGTGGAAAAGGAAACAACATAGCTAAAAATGAAGTGAGGTTGACTTTGTGTATGCCATTTTCAGAAGGGGTTTTTAAAATACAACACTGCAAAGTAGACTTTTCAATAAATTACAAAAGCAGATATTCTCTCTGGGACCAAAATTTTTAATTTATTCATATTGTTTAGAATAAAAGAATGTTTCCTGCACTCTTAGCTCATAGGTAAGCCTAAGATAAAGCACCAAAATCATAATTGCACTGGGCACTTTTAATACTAAAAGCGTATTTGCTTGATTATAATCCAGTGTAATATACTGCATCAATCTACAAAACGTAATTACATAATCTGACCTTGTCCTACCTGTTTGCTTTAGACACACACTAGAATTGGGATTTAACTAAGTGAAGGGCTTAAGTTTTAAGTTCTGAAGACATGGAGACAAGGCAGGGGAGACGGACACAGAGGGACGGAACAGAAAGTTAAAGCCAGTTCTTATATTAAATTCCCCATGATTTATTGTAGAATGACAACATGAATATTAGCAGCTCAGTAAAACAGCAGATCATTTTATTTGGGAGTGGGGGGTGTTATTACACATTATTTATTACATTAAAATTGCTTTATTCCTAATTTTGTGTATGTACTGGTTGCTTTAGTTCAAGTAACTTGGCAGAGGTTCAAGTCAGAATATATATACTTTCAATAAAAGAGAACAAAGATATTTTTGACTTGAGGATAACCGAAAACCTGTTCAGTATCTGAGTGTGATCTGTTTTTCATATCTCCTTTTGTTCATAAATAAAAGGTGGTTTCTCATGAAGGTTAAGGACTTGGCCAGTGCAAGAAGATGAGCAAGTAGTTTGGGGGCACTGTATGACAAAATCTGCACAAAAAAGTTTCTTCAAAAACATCCATAATACCTTAGTTAGATATATAAATCCAAAAAGATGGGGGGGGAAATCACCTCAGGACCATGGCATAATGATCAAGTTTATGTTTTGTATACACAGGGGGCTTTTGTTTGGAGGTTTTTTGGTTTATTTTTTCCTTGAAGTCACACAAAATGGAGTCAGGTACTGCAATATTTTTGTTAGGGAAACATGCAGAGCGCAGGTGACATTTCAAAGTCTACCCACTTTTTTTTTACCCCCAAGAGAAGACACAGTAGCTATGAGAAACAAACAAAAAGATGCAGAAGCAAAGAAATCTGGTAACAGTAAGAGTCATATCAAAACAAAAACAGCTGGAATATGGGCCCTTGTACAGCAGGTGATGGGAGATGTCATGTCCTATCTTCTCAAGTTGCATTACAACCTGCAAGATTTGTGATACTCTCAAGAGCTTCCCTGACTGGGTAAGTTCCAAAAGCCATTCAAAAGATGATTTGGGTATCAGTGTTCTTCCTCTTTGCGTAGGTTCACACTGCAGCTCAGATTTAAGGAGTTGCAAGCTGAGAAAGAACTACAAAATGGGAAAGGATCATCATACAAGTAGTATTAACCACAACTAAAGCCTGAACTGCCTTATCTCCAAATCCGTGAAAGTTGGGAGCTTCAGGGATTCATACTAAAGGCCAGTTCAAATACTTAATTTATTACTTTACTGCTGATGCAGAAATAAAATTCCTTTTTAGTTTATCCTGGTATCCATTACAGCTAAATAAAATCACCTGTTCTAGTGATCCTTTGACAACATGTCCTTGAAAAACATAAAGACACTGCAACTAAACATACCTGAGGGGTCTCTCTAAGCAACATTATATGAGGTTATAACACTTCATGGATCAGACTGCAGGATTAACACTCTCATCTTGGAAATTTGCCACTTCTAAAGTTTTTGGCCTGCATCAGCTTATTTCTGATATTCAGAGCAATGAAGACAAAGAAAGAAGAACAGTTTTTGCTAGGACAAGTCCAGGTAAACTGCTGACAGAAGTATTGGTTCCACAATACTGGTTCCATACTCAGAATTCATAAGAAGCAATGCTTATGGCAGATCCCCACTCAGGAGAATTTCAATACAAAGACAGAAATTCTTCATCGTTGACTAGCCTGAAAATAAGCACTTACAAAACAGATATGAATATATTTTTCTTCTTCCTCTTAATACAAATTGTATTTTGCATATAAATGTACATTATTTCTTTCCTTTTACTTTACTATGATCAAAAGCAAACTCCATAAGATCACTATTTATTGACTCCTACTTAAAAATAAGGAGGTTTCTTCATTAAAATTCTCATAGTTATTTGTCAAATCCTTGCTAAAAATCAGGATATCAGAACTATATCAGAAATTATTAAAGACCATATTATTAAAGAATAATACAGGAAGAAGAGGACCATCTAAATAGACTAGTTCCCTTTTATATTTTCTAACCTGCAAGTTCATTCATAAACTTTTCTCTTTTCCATCTACAAACACCGTGTTTTGTACAGAAGACGACAATATGCTATACATGATTAGGAAACAGACAAGAGTCTGAAAAGGCTGTACAATAGAATGTGGAAGATCTGAAAGTGGTTTTGCCCATTACATGCGATTAGTCAAAAGACGGCATCAACATGCCATACTGAAACAATATTAAGTAGTCTTTGCTTTACAAACAAAACAAACCAACATCCAGAGCTCAGGCTTTATAAATTCAACTCCTTTTGACACTTAAGTTAGTGATGGTCCTTGGTGCTTTTGAAAAAAACTGAAAATAAGTCTCCAAGTCCTTTCCTTAGGACTCTGCATGGCACAGTCTCAGTCAGACACCAAATCACTGAAATCAGCCACTTTCTCCCCAAGCCTGCATAGGTGTTTGTGCCAGATGTTATGTTTAGAGCACCCAGCTGCTCTGCCCTGTATGGAGTCCAGAAAGGAAAACAAAGATTTATACGAATTGGAAACAGCAAAAAGTCTCTGCACCAGTGTTCCTGTTTGGCTTCTAACTAGATAATACAAGAGCCGATACAGTAAGCTGCAGCACAGAGATTATACAAAACTGTGAAGGGTCATCTTAGTATTTATTATTGGGGTTTTTTGGGGTTTTGGTTGTTTTTTTTTAATGAACACAACTAGGATACATCTTTTATAACATATTATGAATAAGCACTTATACTGTATAAAAGCATCACAAAGGTTTTCAAGTTTGAGAAGTCAAGCTTTAAAACTGCTGAGGGGATTTAAGCCAGCAGAAGAAACCTGCAAACATAACATTTATGTAAAGAGCACAAACTTAAAAGTTCGTCTAATTGGGAGGTTGGGGGAATATCATGATTTAGAAGTACTACTGATTAGAAATTCTTAGCACAAAAAGTATCAGCTTTAACAAAACATAAACCATTAACAAATTTGTTTAGAGAAATGTAAAATAGCCTTTATTTTCCATTAGTCTGTTTTCTTGAACTATTAGAAAACATTCCAAACTGATTTATAGTCATAGGAATCAACTTCACAAATAAATTATTTCTGGATTCCCAGAACACATTCAATGACCCAGTTCAAATTTCACAATCTTGTATTCAGCCCAATAGACTGTATTTGATTAGATGCACATTATCTGCCTTTCTGCTCCTTCACACAACCCTAGAAAGGATAGCTTTGACAACTAGATATATAGTTATAAATTCAACAGACAACAGTCTTGCTTTCTCTCTCTCTCTCCAAAACCACACAAGTTCTCAGCTCCTTGCACAAACACACAAAAAAACCCAAACAAACAAAATTCCCCAGAAACTTCAATCAAAAAAATGCCTAAATTACAGCACTTTGAGTGTAAAAAAAAGTTCCAGTTTCTTACAGAAGGCCAGCTGAAACAAAACATGGGAATTTTAAACAACAAATTAGTAAGTGGTTCTGAGGTACTTAATTTCGATACCTTACTGGATTGCCACATTTGTCCAAGTTTAATTTTCTCTCCCACAGCTACAGGAACCTGATCCAACAGTGACATGAAGAAATCTAAGAAAAACCTGCAGCTAACAGCAAGGACAAACACCTGACACACCTAAAGACCAGACCTCACCTCTCATGGTAATCCACAGAGATTTCTTCACTCATTGCCTTTCTGGTATCTCAGTTCGGTATCTTCTCAATGAGTTAACTATTGTATCTCTCCCCAGAAGAGGAAACAAGCAGGCAGATAAGAGAGCCAAAGCCTTAGCTTTTCAGATTAACGAATATAAAAAGAACCTCAGAACACTATCCAAGCTATTTCCCTTTTCATGCCATACTATTAGCCTCACACAGTTCATTCCTCATAGGAGTCTAACATTAAAAACAAATAATACTGCTCAAAATTTTCATTCTAAGCAGTGCGAGCTCCATCTATTTAAACATTTCCCCTGTTTACACCAAATCTTCTTTGCTATAGTATCAACTCACCATTACTCACCTAATTCTCAAAGGTCAGGAAGAACAGTTTATTATCTTCCTTTTATTTATCTGAAGCCTTCTCATGTGTAACCTCTGGCCATCTCAAAAAAGCGTTTACCTTTTTTCAAAAGCCAAACTTCCTTGATTCACACTTAGCTCAATACACACAACACTCTTCTTTGCCAAGATGAAGGATGGGGAAATGCTGACACTTGCATACTTAGACAAGGCACAAGAAGCAATTGGAAAACAGTAGTTTTGTAGTAACAGATCTGGGTGTTATAGTGCACATAAACACATCTCTCTCCATTTCTGCGTAGTTGGGACAACACTGGAACAGTGTTGTAAACTCAGAAGGTACAGCACTTATGGTACTTGTAGCTGACATAAAAGCGTACATTGGTTTCTGTCTTTCTGGTCAAATTTCTCTTTTGTTGCTTGCATTCCAAACATATATGGTTTGTCCTCATTTAGAATTATCCAGAAATAATTTTCAACAATGATTAGCGCAAAGTGGAATAGGTCACTCAGAGTGAAGAACCTCTTCTGATGTTAACAACATGTTCAGTTACTCAAAAACAGATTCAGCACTTTAAGGTCGTATAGCACATTCATACAAGTTAAATAAGCAAACATTTTTTTGAAAAAAAACAAAGCATGTCCATAATGAGGCTATTACATATTCAATTAAAATAAAGCTTAAAATAATTTAAAAATAAAAATTTGTCCATACTTTTCCTCTCACAAATTGAAATATAATGGGATTTCTGATTTTCAGTTTTGGTTTCTGAAGATATAGGCCATTTTCATATTGTGTGTTTGAGTTTCCATGTTGGTTTCCCTCTTTAGTCTTGACCATTTCTTAGTTCCTCTAAATAAGCATGAAAAATATTCCCAAATGTTTATGTGTTCACACTGAGTACATACAGATAATAGGATAAACATACAGAAAAAGAATTCTTACTGAAACATACTAGCCACAAAAATCATTTATTCCAAGGGTATTATACACTCTAGTCTTGTACCCCGTGAAACTGAAGAACACAAAGAATGCTCTGTAATCCTGCAGACTCTCAAATATCAGAGAAGCATGGGGGGGGGAGAACAACACATCTGTGCAAGAACACCAGAAACCGAGGCGGGATGGACACAGGCAGACAGGATTGTTGAGAAAAACTACAGGTCATTCTCAAGTATCTATCTGTAAGAGTTCCCACTTGAGAGTTCTTACTTTCAAGAGAGTAAGAATAATGATACTGACACGGTTCAAACATGGTAACACTATTTCAATGAAGCATAATCACCTTTGCATCACTACATTTGGTGTGTACCTCCATTATCTCCATCATTACAAATGGAGCTTTTTTTAAAAAACAAACAAACAAACAAACAAGGAACATCAAAAAACATTTAATAATCAAAATTTCAGGACCTTCAGGAAAAGCAGGGCCTCCGGGAGACTTCTCACAGGTGAGTCTATTAGTTATACGCTGAAAATACCTAGATACAGTTTTGAAATGTTACACCACCACATGACTTAACTGTTGGTCTCAGAATCTCCTCTACTTGACTGTTATGCAAAACCCCACAAGCAGAGACAGAAATGTCCATGTTGCAATCTTTCCTCTAATTTTTAAAGATGATGAGAAAAACTTATGGAGAGGTAATACTGATACTGAATCACACACAAAGCTTAGGTGGAAAAGATCATCTTATGCAGCCAAGTATTATTTGTGGAGATGATGGATACCAAGAATGAAGAAAACCAACTCAAATCATTCTACTACTCTAAAAACATCTGCACTTCTTAAGAAAGCTTATAAAAATGCTTTTCTCCTCCAGAAGATTTGAAAAGATAACAACAAAAAATGGCTAATATAGGCTAATATAGATAAGTTAGAGGAATATAAACTGAGTCCATAATATAACTTTGATAAAAAAGTCAGCTGCAGTTTTGCTATCGTCTGCTTTCTACTGACTGCTGAAAATACCTGTACTGCAACATGAAGAGAGTGAAAGAACACCACAAAGCATTTTTAAGTGCTACACTGAGCTCTGTCATGAAGTTGTTCATTAAATAATTACATATGTAATGATTCTTGAAAGGTAAAAAAAGTTTGAGTGGAAAGAGGAAATAAATACACAAAACCAAAATTTCTGCAGCTAACCAAGTGGACTGAAGTTTAAATGGATGCTGTAGATAATCCTTTATTCAGGTCCTTAAAAGCATTAATGTTACAGAAAAATTGGCTTACAGATCAGCTAGCTAAGACTGAGGCATTTAAAGATTAACCCTCTTAAAACTTTAATCACTTCAAGCCTTAACTGGCTAATCTGCAACCTAGTTTGTCTCTTACGTCTTATTTAAAATAAGCAGTAAAATGTTCAATTATCAAGATTTTTTTTCCTAGAAAAGATGTCTTACCCCACTGTGAAGCTCCAACAGCAGTGTATATTCACTTAAGATCTCAGAGGTATAGATGTCATTCATAAATTATGTATGTCATGAACTGGAAATCTGTACAGGACTATGAAGCTGTTTTTTGTCAGAAAACTGAGATCTGGTTAAGGTCAGTCAAAATACAAATACACTTTGAAAATACATAAATAGCATTTCTTACTCTCATTTGATTGCCCCGCCCCCCCCATATCTTAGGTCTCATGTTAGCTGGCATTTGAAAGCTGAATCCAGTATTTAAAAAACAAAACAAAAAAAAAAAAAAAAAACAACATACTTTATGTCTATTTAAGAGTTCACAGCTGAAGCTGCACAAAGGTGCAAAAATACTGAGATCTACGGCAAAGATAAGGCTCTATACAACGGCATAATATGCTCATTCCAACATCACCAACTCCTTCTCTTCTAGGAGGAAGCAGGCATCCTATCAGATCTCAAAGGGACACATACAGTCTTTCTTCAGAAGCATTTCTTTTAGTATCATAATATATGTAAGCTGTCTTCAAAGGATTGTATGAAATAACAGTTTTTACAATTAATAATTACACTTTATAATTTAAGTAATTATTTAGATAGGTGATTAGCTTATCTAGAAATGTATGTTCATTCCTTTGCACATACTTGAAATTAAAATTACTAATTCATGAAACTACTACCACCACCACCACTGGTTATAATAGGAAATTTTCTTCCCTGCTACTCACAAACTGCAAAAACATATCTATTTTAAACTTAAGCCAACATACCTATTTCCAGGTATGACTTTCAGTGGCCTAATTAACATTAGACTCCCAACACTGAGTACTGCAGATGACACTTAGTTTAGCTAATTTAGCCCTGGGACAAAAATGAGTATACAGTGTAACATTACATATCAAAGCTTCCTCCTTTGATGTATAACTAATTATGATGTCTAGAAAGGTATACAGCAAAATTAAAACTGGATTACAAATAAGAAAAATATGCAGAAATATAAAGCTAACTCATTGAGCCAACACATTCTCTCAAGGATTCCTTCCACAAGCAAGAACAAGAAGTTTGATTATCCTAATTTTAAACTGCTCTATATGTCTCAGTTGATTTTAGAGGGGTATTTTTAAACTTAAGCTGTATCTGCGTAAAGCTGAAATAACTTCTCTGAAACAGCCAATGGAGGAGGACATCCAAACACATTCATTTAAAATACTATGGCAGGCATCTATCAGATTGGTATGTTCTAACTGCATTCTTCTGGAAACTGATGACTTAAATGCTTTTCTGAGACAAATACTTTATTAATTTTAAGAATGAGCACAAATCTCTATTCCTCAAAGTCAGCTTACTTCCATGAAACTTGAGGAAACTCACTTTGATTTGTATTTGTCAGTAAACTGAAGATGCTCAGATTCTAAACTGAAATTATAAAAAAATGTTTCCTATATTCCTCTCAAATAGACCACAAAAGGTTCTAGCAAATCAAAGAGGATCTTACTGCTTTTGAAGTAAGTCAATATGTATGATGCATAATATTAACAAATATCATAACCTTATTCTCAGTTATATCACAATTCAACAAAGAGTAAAAAAAGTATTAGGGCCCTTCCTAGCTACTATAATGATCAATAATCCATTAAAAAAATCTTCAGGTATATTTCACAGCAATGTGCAGGTGGGTCACATCAAAGTTTCTTTATTCAGTTATAAACCAAACAAAGTTAAAAGGTATGAAGTCATTACAGAAATGGCAAATGCAAAGAGCATAAAATGAAGAAAAATCTCTTTATGTAATCTGATGAGATGCAGACAAGTAGAAGCTCTAAGAAGATACGCTGACGAAGACCTACTGACAGTATCTTTCCCTCAGAGACTGACGTCTTTCTTCACTTACCACTGACAACCAGAAGACACATAATTTATTTAGTAAGACAAAATACTTCAATAAAATTTCATAAATGGTATTTCTGTTGAATTTTGGACAATGCATTTATTCCATAACTTATGTGCTTGTTAAACAAACCAGAACATAGCTAACATGCTACACAGAAAAACAGAAACAGTTTAAGTAATTCTTTAATATAGAATATATATATACACACACCAACTATAATACTCTTCAATGAAGTTCAAACTGCAATTATATTTTATAATGACCCAATTCTCTACATATTTATGTCAAATTAACAAAACTGCAAATACTGTCAAGGCTAAAAGTAAAAGCTGAAATAGGGTCATCATCTTTCCTAGATAAAATGTTCTCAAAATGATCCCTTTTCACTCAGCCAAGAGAAGTTCCATTAGGCACAGTTTTTCCTATGCTAGCCCATTTTTCAAAACTGGGCTCAACAAAATTTAAAATATTATTTGCAGTGTTTTTAACGTTTAACTTAAAAATTACCAGCACAACTCTGCTCTCTACATTGTCTTAATTTGTCTCAGAAATCTGACCACATGAATTCCAGCTAGGAAGGGTAGGGGGCATGCAGCGTTGGGGAAAGAGAAGAGCCCTCCACAAAAGTCTCACAGGATTTTGTCTATTAGTTTTTGGCTGGAGGTTGGACTAACAGCATCTCTACAACCTATGGAGACCACAAGGGGTCCAAACGGGCATTTTCCATTTTAAAGTATTAAAATTTCAGGGGTAGGGGAGGGCTTAGGTTTTTTCCATTTTTCCACCCTGCCTTGTTTCATAAAATGCTATTAACATGAATGAGAAGCAATTAAATTGTATCACCCATTAGTTGCCAAGATGAATTATCTGATTCAACCTATATTATTTGGCAAAAAACCTTGGACCTCTAAATGTCTGAAATCACAGGCCAATAATTTGCTTTATAAAAGGAGGATGGAGGGGTGGTATGATCTTTACCAATAATCTGTTGAATCTGCCATGATTCATGGCAGAACAACTAACTTTGGCAGAAGCCAAGACTCAAAAATCAAATCTACCTTCAATCCTATCACTAGGCATGGAAAGCTTTGGCCTTTTTTTCCTTCATGAAAACACAGTGAAGAGAGCTTAACATGTTTTTCAGATACAAACCATTGCTTTTTCTTCATTTCAAAGAAGCCCTATAATTCCATAAGGATCTCTCACTCAAAGAAGGGGGAGTAGACTTAAGAGGATTTTAACTCAAATTACTCATAGAACTAAGTGCTATTCATAAAAATGTCTACCTTCATTCCCATATACCTTTATGTCAACTATTCTGTTCTTACCTTCTTTGTATCCCTCCCGCCCCCCACTTCCCCACTTTGCCTGCTACCTTCTTAATGATATTAAAGCTGCCCTTAAGGTTACAAACAGAAAACAGTAGAATAGCTTTTCTTTCCTTTCCATGAATTAATGTTGGATCACTCATCCAAAACCTTGAAAAAACCATCCTGCCAAAAATCTGACTTTCATAAGTGCTTTCAAGCACTTTAGTACTTGATCCTTGCAATATCTTTAACTCCTCAGTCTTAATTAATTAAAATTTTATTAGCACACTTGGAAAGCAAATCAAAATTTGATTAATTTTGCCAACTGGCTGAATAGATGGCCTTAACTTTTAAGTTGGCAAATTTCATTTTACTTGGGAAGTTTAAAATCTTAATGGCTTTGCCTAATAAGTCATTTTGAGAATTGATACAAAGAATGTTTTGTTCAATCCAAGGGGAGGAAAAAAAAAATTCTTCCTTTAGGAAGGTACTTCTTGTAGTGCTAACATCCTACAATTAAACTTAAAAGGGAAATAACATTTGGGTACAGATAGATCACTTAAGAAGTGTCACTGCTTTAAGAGAAGTTGTGCTCATTTATTTCAAAACATCACTGGAAGTCACACATTACTTTCCTTGAAACAGGTAAGGAATATTTGGACGACAAAATAAATCTTAGTGCTCATTTATTTCAAAACATCACTGGAAGTCACACATTACTTTCCTTGAAACAGGTAAGGAATATTTGAACGACAAAATAAATCTTAGTATGACTCAAACCCTGGCAGTTGTTTAAGACAAGATCAAACCACCTAGTTCAAGTGGTTAAAAAAAGAACACATCCCTAAGCCTTGGCATCAAAAGTTTATTTCTCTTCTAATGAACTGCAACTGTGTGTACTACATAAAAAAGCCACTTAGCTGAACTTGGTCAGCAGCCCTCGAGCACATGCTGGTTAGGCATATATTATGTAGAGAATTACCACCTAGAGCAAACAGCAATTGCTATACAGTGTGGTATAATGTTGTAACAGTAGTAGAAACACTTCAGAGAAAGCAGGAGCTTCCATTGTTTCAGCACAGCACTACATTGCCAAATCTAGTATTATGCAAGCGTACCACAAACACTGTAACTGCCCACCACGTGTATCAGAAATAATGCTTACACCAGTAATTAATGTATGACATCCCGCCAAAACATAAGGCTTATACTTGACTATGAAGAAATGAAAACCACATTGTTGAAGAAAACGAGCAACCAGTCGCGTACACCAGCACACAGTGAATAACGTAAGCCTCTGCTACACCAGAGAGCAAGCAGCAAACACCAAGGTCCCCTCCCCAGTCTTTCACTGGAGAAGACAATACCTGGCCAATGGCACATTATGACTCAGCAAGTGAGCTGAGCACTGGCTGAAAGGTATCATACTGGTAAAAGCTTGCTCTATCTGTGTAATAAATTCAGTGAAGAGTCAGTGTCTTTGTCCTCTGCAGCTGATTTTGCCCCACAGTACAAAGACTTCTATTGCAACATTTCCTACAGGCCATCTCCTTCTCTAGCTCATCCTGTCCCAGAAGTTCCTAAGTTCACAGCAGTAAGAGTTTCACTCTGACTTCTCAGAAACCTAATTTGCAGAGCATGACCACAGTATTTCATTTCTTTGCAGGATTTTTAGGGCCGTATGTTTAATGTATCCCTGATTCGGATGAATAAGATATACCTTTTCGTTGCATGTCACAATATGAGACCAAGGAAGGGAAAGAAGTGGACTTAGTGAATTCTCAGAGAGGTCATTTAAAATAAACTGTACACTAGCCTTGTTCAGTGTACCATTTTTGTAAGCACCCATTATGCCATCTCTCAAGGACAGAATACTGGGTAAAGAATGACCGTTTTAATCAAGCCAGTTCGTTGGGATATTAATTTTTAATTCCTTTTTTAATCTACAATATACAAATACACATTTGTATTTATTTGAACATGACAATGAAAAGCCATCTGCCATCTGAAGGATGCTTCTAAAAACGTAGTCAGGGATAAATGTTTATTTGCATCAGTAAGTTTATTTTACTTTGTAGCAGACTTTTCCTGTACTCTAGGAATATATACTTAGTGGTACAGACCAGAATAAATTATCTTCTGTTAGCCAAATTTATTATTCTTAAAAGCTATTATCTATCCCCTCTACTCAGGTAATTTCTATCCATTCCCTGTGGGGTTAGATAATACAGATTATTGCATGAAGGCAGATGGATCTTCCAATTGTATGTGAAAGAAATCCTAAAAATTACAAAAAGTAGTGCAAACTTACCAACTCTATTCCCTGTGGAAAAGGAGTGTCTTCCCAGTCCTTCTGAGGAAATCTTTGTATTATTTTTCCCAAACCTTCTGTTGGGCCTGCTGAAAGACAAAATTGAATTACTGAAAGGCAAACTGGTGGAATATAAATTACCATAAATTGGGTATATTCTGAAAATATTCCCCAACATTAGGAAATGTTTCACCACAAGAGGCAGAATGGGCTCCTCAAATGTGTCTTGCAAGTCATATAATAAATACAATCTTAGTATTCTCCAGCAGTAACACAAGGAGTCACTACATGAAATGAAGCTGCAAGCTGCATCCAGCCAAAACCCATCATGCATGGTTTCAAAAGTGACAGATGATTATCAGTAATTCTAGTCTCTCTCCACAAACAGCAGGAGATTAAAAACTAATAGAATGGCTAATGTGATATTTTAAAAAAGAAATCAAACATTTTTCAACAAACAGTCTCTAAAAAGAAGTCTATAGACTAAAAAGTACACAATTTATCCAGTTCGTTGCCAGCATTTCTAGTTGGTTTCCTTGGAAAGCTCAGCAGTGATTTTCTACACAGAAAGGTGTAGAGAAAAACTACTAATTTCTGATAAATCATGATAAATTCTGATACAATGGCCCTTTTTCTTTTTTTTACCCCCCTCCATTTTTTGAAAGCCACACTGCTATAGATAGGAAGCCCTTCAGAAATACAATAAATATTCAACTGTAGTGTCCTATCATCCTGAATGGTACAAGAACGCACACAGAAACATGAATTTTGTTCTTCACCTGCTGAAGTCCTGGAGTAAATCTTGAAAAAATCATTATTTTTTTTTCTATTGAATTTTAGCTCTGGCATACACCACAATATAATGCAGCAAAGTGGAAGCAATTTTTACATTAATCCATACTATCCTGAAGGAATGTTGCAAGCTAGGGCCATTTTAAACTGAGCCACTACACAACATAAAGCATGTGATCAATGGCATTCAACTTATGTTTTCCACATTTAAAGTATGGTACAATAGTGAGAACGATGATCTTTTCTTTTGCACAAATCTTGCCTTTTTCCTAAATAAATAAATAAATAAATAAACAACCCACATCCACAAACTTCTCTGCTTTATTATCTTACAAATACACCAAACTGAAAAATTAGTATTGCTCTGATTTCTGAAGAAACTGCTTTATACATGGCCAAGTATTTCACACTTATGAAGACCTGTCTAGCATTCCATACATATGTTAAACGCAAGAAAACAAGATTTCTGTGATAACATTACCTATCTGTCAAGTCCTCACTCTAGCAATTTCTGCATCTCTTGGATGATTTCAGTGTAATTCCAGAGGTAAGCAGACACAAAACACACACACACTTGCAAGTCAATCACTGGGTAGAGACCAGAGGCCCAAATCCCTGGTCTTACCTCTACCCCAAAGAGAAGGAAATAGCAGCGGAGCTGAACAGTTACCTCTTCTGTAAGGCTGCACCCACCCAGGCAATCAGCAGTCACGTTCAAACTGACCACTTGGAGCACACACAGCCCTAGACTACCAGCACATCTGCGTTCCTTCACCCAGTAAATGGATCAAAGGAGAAACAGGTAGATAAGGAAGCAAGCTGATATCTCTGCAAGCACGGATAAAAGTTTGATCTAAAATAAAAACAGATAATTAGGAAAACAGTTTTCACTAAACTATACATAAAGCTTCCAAAACAGCAAAGTTGAAGTTTGCAGCTATTTAAAATAT
This sequence comes from Podiceps cristatus, assembly GCA_000699545.1. Lineage (NCBI taxonomy): Eukaryota > Metazoa > Chordata > Aves > Podicipediformes > Podicipedidae > Podiceps > Podiceps cristatus. The sequence continues at coordinate 19,227 of JMFS01082551.1, forward strand.
CTTTTAATAGTTTTAATAATCTATGCTGACCCATCACATTCAATTGGATCACTCTTTCACTAAAGTCATATTATGAAACTTTGAGACTAAACATTAAAATTCTTAAACATTTTCTTGTGAAATTCTCAAAGCTATACTTCGATACTATGAAACAGTACAAATTCTGCATTAATAGCAGCAGTCCATATGTGTTGCTTCCTCTGCAGACACCCAAGCAGTAGCAATGAATACATTATTTTCCCAGCTTTACCATAAAAAACAACTTTCAGTCTGACACAACTCAAGTCTGCTAGCATAAAGCAATAGATAAATCAATGTTATGGTGAAAAAAAAAAAAAAATATGCTTCCTTTAGGCTTCCTGCTAATTTACAGTTTGAGTTTGCTTCTACCTTAAAACCCACAATAAGTTTTACAAAGCATTTAGGTAGAATCAATCTGACAATTCAATAAGAAGTATTTTCTCCAGTTTATGTATTCTTACACTTAACATTCTATGATTTTCTCTTGAAAATAATTTAGGAACAGATGTTCTTGGTACAATGAGCATATTAACTACACAGAGTAAACTCCAAACAGCAATCTTACCCTCAAGACTGCACAAACTGATCGTGATGCCCAAGGGCAGCATGCTGAAGTACTGCAATCAGACTGAGTTAGCCATGAGATGTAAGTGGCAGTAAGAGATGTAATCAGCAAGTTAAAAGCAAAGGGAGATACCATATTTAGAGAGAAGATGCAGAGGTGCTGAGAAAGCAGAGTTACAGTATGTCAGAAACCAAGAAACAAATACAGACATGGCTACAGCTGCAGTTCTTGTAAGGAAAGGAAGCTCCACATCTATTAAGACTTTAAGAACTGAATAGGGTCACCAGTTTCACTTAAGTTCAAGTGTTGCCTCATGTATGCTTTCTCACACAGCATCTTCCACTGAATTATCATTCCTCTTCCCCACCATTTCATCTTAATGTCATTCCAAAATGAGAAGACATAAATGGAAAGGCTTTACCATTCCCTCCCTAAACAGCTCACAGAAGAGTAGCCCATCACACCACTTCCCTCCTAAGGCAGCCAAACACACTCCCACGTTCCTCCTTTCTTCTATGGAAGTCCCCGTTCCTTCCTTCCATGTAAAAAAAAAGAACAGAACATCTACATTTTCAACTAGATATGGCAGAAATTTAGATGTATTTTGTTGCTAGCATAGAATAAACAGCCTTTAGTCTTCTCTGCTCTCCTCCTACCCTTCATGTTTGATACCCCATGCAGAGAATTCCTCTTTCCTCCCATTCCTTTATACAGTCACCTACTTGAGAGCCTCCACTACTCTCTTCTTCACTGACGCAGTAGCAGAACTTCTTCCCTTTTTGAGTTAAAGTCTCAAATTACCATGTTACCTGCTTTTCATAAGTCATATGTCTTTTTCTCATGTTCATAAGTCACATCTCTTCTTCCTCCAGCTGTTCTAATGCTGGCAGGTGGAGCAAGCAAACAAGGAGACAGTGAACAAATGCGGCCAAGACAGCAGTGAGCACAAGCACTCCTCTGCACAAACAGAGGAGAACTTGTGGTTGAGGCAAACAGCAAGAAAGGGCAGAAGGATCAAGGTGAACAGAGATACTGAGACTTCCGGGAAACAAGGAAGTATCAAAGAATTACAGCATCAAAAAATGTTCAGTCTCTGCTACTGAGAACACAGGTCACAATTTTTTTTTACTCTGCATCTACCCCAATTCTCAAAAGACTGAGACCTCTGACACTACCAACTACACCTCTAAGTAACAAAATCCACGAAAGTAGCTCAAAATTTCTTCTCCTTCATCACATTTTGAAGCTACCAATCCTCTGGCTCTCTTTTTAATAGACTGCTAGAAAGACACTCCTACATTATAGTATAGGAACGTCTTTTAATTCAGAATTAAGAGGTGTCCTTTTTTTTTTTTTTTAATTTATAATATTCACTCATTTATGGCAAAATGTTATCAGTAACTAGTAACCAAATGAAAGTTTTACATGCTGAGGAGATGCCTTATCCTTATATATAGAATAAAATGTTCTAAGTGCTACTTAGAAAAAATATTTCGCACTTTTCTGCATATGCATTATTCTCTACTACCAAACATAAGCAGAGTTTCTGTACGACACTCCTACATGCTTCAATTTTCTTCCTCTGGAGTACTGAAGGCAGGTAGAGGACGCTTTCAAAATGGCGATCAACTGCATGATTTATCATGGTATAATTGTAGCCATAGTTTTGAATCTAATTGGATAACACACCTTAGTAAGTTACTAATAAAAATAAGACATCCGAAGACATACAAATATGCACAAACTGATCTGGGTTGCTCTAACTTCAGCAGAAAAAAAAAGAGAAAAAATGAGGAGTAGCAATAAGCTCTAGCCACTTGGAGCCTGGTTCAGAACATTCCAAATAGTTTTACAAGGTGACTTTAAAATATAATAGAGCACACCATCATACTTAATTATATTCTCCTTGTAGCCAAGATAACCATCAGTATGATAATATGTGTTAAATTGCTTTAGATACCCAACAGATTAAGAAATTTGTCTTTAGCATTACCTAGTAGACTTAGCTATTGATTCATTAGGTCCAAAACATCACCTGCTCTAACCAGCTTAAAATGTCCTCAAAGATAATTATATACAGTATATACGGGATAGACAAAGGTTTGTTTATTAACAATTGGCTGTTTCATAGACTACCTCTTATTGTCACAGGGAAACCAGCCTTGATTCAGGGAACCATTACTTCAATTTAATTTACAGCCAATTAACAAAGTTTTGACCATTGATTCAGGTACAAATAAAACAATAAACAGTTAAACAAACATTTGGGAACACACCTTTCCTCTCCCTTCTCAGGCTCAGCTTCAGTCCAGCACTTCTCCCTACTCCCTCATCTCAGCTTCCCTTGTCAATCCATCCATCCCAATTCATTTGATGAGGTGATGGGCAGTGCAGAAGGCTGGGGTCATGCACACAGCAGTTTTATTCTGCTGTTCCTTGCCTCTGGTTCATTCTCTTCTGCTCCAGCACAGGTTGCAGTCCCTCCAGGGGAGTCCGCGACCTGGCACAGGTCAGCAGTGTCCCACGTCCCTGCGGGGGTGTGCTTCCTCTGGCATGGAGCATCTCCTTCCAACAGCGTCTCTAGCTGTGTCCCCAGCAACGTCCCCTTCCACATCTCCTGCCTCTAATGGCTGTTGCTCTATCTTATATACATGTGAGCAGATGTGCCACCAGCTCCTCTGCCTGGCTGAGGCTTTCACACACACTGGGGTCTTTACAGGTTTCAAAGCTGGCTGGAAGCAGCTGTGACTGGCACAGGGTAGTTCCTGACCTCTTCTCATAAAACATGTCCCCTGCTCCCAAAGTTCGGCAATTTATGCCCAGTACAGTTATTCCTGATTTTTCTTAGAGGTCAGCGGCCACTGTTGGGAAAACACTCTTGAAAAGTAAATGCTTTCTATCTACCTCTAGCTCAAGTGCAACTGATTTGGTATCCAAGTTTTCAAAAAAATGAGAAAAGGATCCTTTTCACAAAGGCTCACAGAGGTCTCAAAAAAATTCCAGATATTAAACAGTCAAATCAAAGTTAAGACCCACAGCAGTTAAGATGAATCTTCAGGAAATCATCAACTGAAATAGAAAGAAAGATGAAAGCTGGAAAAAAAGACTTTATGGAAGGATGCATGAAGGATACATCATAGAAATATAACACTTTAGAAGAAAAAAATTAAAGTGAATAGTTCTGTATCCAAGATATGAGCATCAGAAAAAAAACATAAGAAAAATAAGTATTCACATTGATCAGATGTGAATAAAAAAAAAAAAAGCACTGTTAATCTTTCCACAGAAAAGTCCTGTGATTTACAAATCTACTTATAATCCATAAAATCTAACTATTTCACATAGCTTCTTAAATTGTATACAATATATATATATGGGAAATCCTCCTTCCATCCCACCAGAATTTGGTTTGGGGTGGGGGGAGCAGATATGGGGGTTTGTTAATGAGGCTGTACTCATTCAAAATCAGGGCAATTCTTCAAAATCTCAGAGTTCTGTATGCTTGCAATTACAAAGTAAAACTCATTGTAATTTGGTAAAATTGGAAAAGAAGTAAAATTATTGTTTTCAAATATACATTACTGAACTGCAAGTTGCATTCTTTGTGAAAAGTTTAGACTCAGGAACACTTGAATCACCATTCTACAGGCGGTGAGGACCTGGCTTGCTCTTGACACAAGAAGCTTCTTACTTTCATTGGAAATGTACTTCACCCAAATACAGAAATTTACATCTAATCCTTTTACAGAAGCAAAAAGTGAGACAGAAAAGGTCTGTCTTATGGACTCTGTATTTGCATTTATGTACAAAAGTAAATTGTTTTATGCTGCTACATAAGATCAAAACCTGTGCAAGAGAAGACTCAGTGCCTGTACTCCCATTTAATAATAAAAGCAATTCAGTACAGTATACTCACCACATTTTTTCCAATACTTTATATTGTAATTACTGTTGATTCTCTGTTAGCATTTTTCAATTCAACTAGTTAAACAACACTAAAATTGTAGCAAATACCTAAATCCCATAGTTTGGGGACAGGGGGTGTCAAAGTCAGCTGAAGGCAGGTAGCATCAAGTCATTCATCTTTCAGCACAGCAGTTATGTCTGAAGGGATCATATTATTCAAGAGGTGGCTGCAACTCAACACCTAAGTGATTTTACATTCTCAACTCTTTTGGCACAACAAGCAGAAATAGAGAAAAAAAATCACATCATGGGATTTCAACAGCAGCTATAATTTGTTTCAATATATGCTACTGATAACTACTGACAACTTTCCAAAAATATCAAGGCCACATACCGAATGTTAACTCATTGTTAAATCGTGTTTCATTCACATCTTTATTTTTTTAATCATTTTTCAAACACAGAGGTTACTGGGGTTTTTTTAATGCTTCTGATCAAGTATTTGAGATCATGTTCAATTAATAATGCAAAATTCTATTTTATGTAAAGGAATCTATTACAAATATTTAATGAAATTTTAAGACCTCCATTAAAGAACAAAATAGAAAATCTGAACAAGGGGAAGGGGGAGAGAGAACATTTATAGGTATGATTTTTCCCTTCCAGTAATGCCTATGCCTTCAGTATGCATTTAAATGTATTTAGTGGTCTCCCATATTTCGTATAAAGGGTACAGTTACTCTAAGTCTACACAGACTGAGGCTCACTACATCAGATGGCCTTCAGAAGTACATACACTGACATTGTCGCAGACTGCCATTTCCTATTCCATTATACTGTACAGCTCACTTGCTTAAACTAGAGGGGTGTACCTCAGTACACCCCTCTGGTCTCTACTGCTTTCACTGGACAAGTAACAGCCTTTTCCCATTATTTCTAATTAAAAAAATAAAATAAGGTGATTAAGATTTTCCCATGAGTAAGTTTTATATCCTGACAACGCTCTTTCCACTCTCTATCCTTTCCAAAGTCTCCTTTCAAGCCCCTTTTATTAATTCTTAACAATAAAAGGACATTTCTTCAATATCCAAGAGAAGTACCTATTAACTAACGCTAATTAAACAAACGTGACACCACATTAAAAAAATACACAAACTGAACAGGCAGTGAACACCAGTAGTAACCTCCAGAGCCTGCCAGCATCTGATTTACAGATCCCAGGTGTACAGTGATCCCAGAGGTTTTGCTCTTCATTCCACTCTGTTTATTGAGATTGACAGGAAGAACTGGCACTCGTTAATATTGACATCTTGTTTTTAAATTGGAAAAATATTTCAGTTATTCCAGTGTTAACGGATTCAGATAGCCACAGCCAGCAAGAAGGATCTTGGTATCAAAGATTTCTGTCTTTTGGTATCCCTTCAAATCATATGCAAGCTGCCCAAAACCTGGTGGAAACCCCACAGCTTGTACTGCTTACTGAATTCAAATCAATCACACAGAAGTTTCTGGAAGTTTTTGAAACCATTTAAAGTCAGATGCACTATACACATCACTCAGACAACAAATTGCTTAATATAGTATACATGTGCATGAGCATAGCATGGAAAATCACTGCATATTAACAATGTGTTCCACATAAAATAATAATTGCTTTCATTACTAATTATATATGCAAAGCATGCCTGACAGTAACCAGAATTCAACAGACATATTTCCAACAAAACCACAGCCATTACTATTATTAAATAACCATATTGTCAGCTTCATAAAGTTATTCCTACAAAAGCAAAACTATTTCTATACTTTACCTGAAGTATTCTACCATTTTTTCTTTCCTTTTGTAGTAAAATGTTTATATGTCATATAAAGAGGGGTAGAAAAATGTGAAGATATTGCAGTAATTTTGAAAGTTCTAATTTTACACCTATAGCAATGAATTGCAATTTCATATTCATAAAGGGTGCCAGGTAATCATCATCATCTAATAGTATCTTTACCTTTAAGATGGCTCAATTCTTCAATCCATTAAGAATCAAAGTTGGCCACACAATAAATCCTGCTTCAAATTTTCAGACATTACATTCTTGGCTGTGTACAATTCATACACATAGTGAATTTGCCCAAGACCAAAACCAAAATTTCAACCTATAAGAATGCTGAATGAGCAGTCTATACCTTAAGCTATTAAGGAAAAAGCAACTTTTCTTTCCAACTAACCTCTTCTGATCTGCCCTCTTTCTCCTTCCCCTTTTCCCATCTTTTTCTTTAAACAACACAAACATGCAACACAATAAAATTCTGGCATAATTTGCTGGTTCCTGAACCCTAGTCCCCTAAACTCCCTTCTTATATAAATCTTTCCCCATGAAAGGTCACATGCCATCTCTTGCTTGCCCTTGAAATTCCAGAAACGAGCTGTTAATGCAACTTACATTCCAAATTAATGAGAACTGTGATAAACTCTGTCTTTTCACTTACAAAGCCCTGATAAAAATACATTTCAGCTCTAAGTATTGTTAATCATACAGGCAAAGCTTTGAATGTAAGCACATTGGTGATCTGTTACAAAGGATATCTTTTTCAGGTCTGCGCAGAAGAAACACACTACCTCAGAGAAAGAAAATAAGTAATTATGCCACACAAAATACTTTAAAACTACCATTACAGATGCTACATGTAAACTTAATTTTGAGTATTCAAAAGTACAACTTTACATGCTCAAAGTTAGAAACATGCTGTCAGTGGGATACACAGGTGGAGTACAGTACTGCTTATGCTTCTCTTCAAAACAGCACCTAGTGCTAAAGAAATTACTAAAATCTACTGTGAAGTAAAATCATTTTCATATCAAAGTTCTTAAAGAATTTGAAGCAGGAGAAGTTTTAAACTATCGAGGATTCTTGTCACTTTTTAGGATTTTTGGAAAGGCTCTTCATCGAAGCATGAAGATAACTCATGTTCCACCTTATGCCTCCATTTGTAAAAGGGAACAGAACTCTATCTGAGGTCCCCTCGTTCTTTTAAAAACATTGCTACAGAAATCTTGATGCCAGAAGACAGAAAATACTACAAAAGATATCCCCACTTTAACTCAGTCCCAATACAGAAGTCGGAGCAAGAACTGAAGTGAACAAGAGGCCAAAAGAGAACTAACATTAAATACCTAGAAAGAAAAATCTTTCTTTAATAGGCCTAAAATACATGGTACAAAGTTCTGAAAAAATTTGCTCAACCCCATTATAGCACATAACAGGCTACGTGCATCTTGAAGTCTGAAGTAGCCTGGACATTGAAATGTACATAAAGACTATTTAAATCAGATGTACTCTAGAGAAGAAAGACTTTATTGTAGCCTAACAGCTACAAAAAGTTAAACAAAATGCTTTTAAGCATTAAAGACAGAGTGAGGACTGGCTTCCCACAATGACCACAGACACAGACAATGACCACTGGCAAAATTCATAGTTCACCTTAATCAAGTAAAATAAATGCATGCAGCAATCTTGAGAAGTTGAACGACAGACGTTCTGGAGGCTTGCAATATTATCAAGGATACAACAAATAATAGTGTAAGATGATCCTCAGGCCCTTTCTTTGTAAACAGGAAAAATTTGTTGAACTTACTAGGAAAAAAAAAAAAAGTAGCATTTCAATCATCCCCCAAATGTACTAGCATTGCTAGTCAGGACTACCTAAAATATTTGGAAGGTCCAAATTCCTGAATGCCTCTATAGTTATTTGATTTTGGTACTTTCCTATTTCGCAGAGCCCCCAAAGGATGTAAAAGAAACAGGCAAAATCGATGCCACTCAAATCTTCAATTAGCACCTTGTTCACAGGATCACCACTAATGCAATAGATATTGTTCTATGCAGATCAACTATGATCTTCATTATTCCTGGGTATCAGAAATCATTTCTATGCTTTGTAAATAAAGAAATAAAAATATTAGATCTTGTATTTTAATTAAGCTAAAGCGGTGACGGGGAACCTCTAGAACAGGTTTGAAAAGTCTGTGGAAAACCCACCTTTTTAAGGATGAACTTCATCCATTGAAGCTGTATCAATCCAAAGCAAAATGCAAATGGATAAATACCATACAAAGCAGGAAGGAAATCAGAGAAAAGGGAAGCATGGGCAGAATGAAAAGGAAGAAGAGGGAAGAAATAGGGATGTTAGAATCATCACCATAGGTTACACACATATTTACCTACTGCAATGCTGTCCCTCTACCACTGCTCAGTATCAGGCACAACATCACCGGCTGACAGTGCACACAACGATTTGGTCTAACTCCTCTGAAGAGCCACACACCAAACATCACCAAGTCAGTATTATACCTGAAAATCTGTTAGCCATGTAAAGTGGTGTCTCATTCCGAAAGCCATATTTAAGACCAAAACCTAAGCGACCAGTGGCAACGACCTCACTGTCAATTTTCCACTGTGAGCTCTGTAAAAAAATTATTTCTTTTTGCTTCTGTTGCATCTACTGTTTTTAAGACCCCATGTAGGAACTTCTGCAATAACGTGAAGTGTGCTTTAAAAAGCTTTTCTGTTCTAGGACATATGAAGGTGTCAGTTACTGTTGAAGAACCCTTCAGTACTATCATCCTCCATCTTTCACTAGGATTCCAGCTCCCCCAAAATTTTATCTGGACAAGTTACTGACAATTAACACAGTTGGGCTGTCAGGACTCTTCCTTCCAAATAGCACTTTGGGAGATAATACACTTCTGGACATACACTGTATTTTTCCTGGGTGGACAGTAACATGGCTTTGCAAAATTCTTAAAGGGAAATAACAAACAAAAGAAAGCAACAGTGAATGTTAAATCACTTTCAAGTTATCCCCTATCCAGATGTTGGCATAATATTCAAGAAATTGGAAAAAAAGCTTGGGGGGCAGACAGGGAGAAAGTTTCCTGCTCACTGACAATTCCCCTTCTTGTTCACAAACAAACCACTTTTGCCAGCTTCTGGATAGGAAGGGAAGATCAGACTTCAAAATAAACATTCTGTGTTAAACAAACATTCTTTTGAACACACCGAACTGAACAAGACTTCCCAGCTGTCTTGGAAAAAAAAATTACTTTTTTTTTTTTTTTTTCAAGGAAGGTACAAAAATTAAGATGACAAAACCGTACTCAGCTTTGTACTCTGAATCAATGCCTTAGAGCCTCTCAGACAGCTCACAGGAGAAAAAAAAAAAAAAAAGAGAGAAAATTTAGGTAGCTTCTCAGTTCTAATAAAGAATGTATATTGCTTTGCTTTAGAAATAACACTGCCCTATTTATTAAATCTGATTTCTGTTTTCAGTAAGTTACCTTTCTCCCACAGCCACCCTTTATCTTTGATATACCAAATAATTAAAAATAAAGTTCCACTTTGAAATTTCCTAAACTGTAAGATTATAGTTTTATCCTAAAGCAATTTTACATTTTCAATATTATTATTTCAATATATTAATCAACACCCATTTCAGCATACAAAATCTGAATAAATTATACAAAACTACCTTGAATAAATACTCCTCTTTTACCTTTTTTACTTTTTGGTTGGTTGTTTTTTTAACCAAACATGCATTGCAAGGTTAGAGTAAGTATACAGACATTGACAATTCAGAGCTATAAGTAGCTGTAACTGTAATCTGATTTTTGCAGAGTATAAAGAAAAGCTATTCATACTCTCAAATCCAGCAAAGAAACAGCTTCACAAAAAGGCTTTCTACACTTACTGTTAAAGAAGTCTGTTCATCTACTGAAACTTATTTTTCTATACCACTTTATAGGAGTATAATAGCTAAGGAAGAATGTATCTACAACAGTTCTTCTGTATCAGTATGCATTTAAACAGTTCTTGAATATGAAGACTCAGGTCTAAATGCAATAATTAAAACACACTCTAAATACTTGAAACACTTGGTTTACTTTTTAAGTACAAGGATGTTTGAACCTCTATTATTATTTTTTTCCTAAGAGCAAAGTAGAAATAAAGCTAAACCAGGGCAGAGGAGGAAATTCCACATCTAGCATTTTACTGAATATATGTTATTTGTTCTGATATAAAAAATAACATCTTACAGCTTCTGGAAGTGTCAAATCATGCTTGGTAATAGTCACAGAAATAACTAGATCTATGAAGGACATCATAGAGATAACAATCCTAAACAAAACTCAGGCCCAGCCAACTGAGTATGGAAATATGCTACTATGCTCTATTGAAAATGTTAAGAATATAGTTCAGGGGGATTTTGAAATCAACATCATTCATACCTGTGTGAACACTGATAAACAAGGTCACAAAGCCAACACAAAAAGAGATTCCTTCTGCGACATTCTACCGAAATATGAGATAGTCACATGACAAAGAAAAGATTACAATGCTGCTCAAAGCAATTTCAAGGGCCATCTAAGGTATTATAATAAATTATTCATCTTGAAAACCCATATATATGATCATGAAATTAAATTTTAATAGGTCTTTTCAGATCCACAGAATTTAGGCAAGTTGCAGGCTAAATCCTATATAAAAAGTCTGAATAAGTTTCTTAATACTGCAATTGTATTTTCATTTTAAAAGTGCTAAATAACAAATTAGAAAGGGGGGACGGAGGAACACGGAGGAAATCCACAAAACCTCACTACAAAAAAACATGGAAAATCCGGATGAGGAAAGGAAGAACAAGCAGTGCTGTGAGCAACAGGCTACTGAAGACTGAAATCCTAAAGGGCTTGATCCCACTCATTAGAATCTCAGTCTAATAAGGTCTGAGCACTGATAATTTTTTCTTGCATCTATAACACCTGCTCCAGAGCAGTCTGGTGTGCAACAGTATTTTTATTGTACTATAAGCTTTTTCTAACTTTGAATATTTGTACAGTTGTTCTATTCAGCTACCTAGTTCACACAATACTTGTCAGAACTCGGTACTTAAAGCATTTTCTAATTGGCTTTAACAGGACACCTTCACTGTTCCCCAGTTTGTTTCCTAAGGAAATGAGGTTTATGCAGTGCATATTGTCTTAGTCTATCCGCTTCTCTCCATTCCTTTTTTGCTGTTAGTGACAAACATTATTACAACAAAACCAGGTTTACAAAGCCTGAAATATATCAATAAGATAAAGTTACTATTACACTCAAGGCATCATAACATTTACTATTTATATGCCTTATTTGAAGATCCAAGTACGGAAAAATTTATTTCACAGAAACAGTCTAGAGTTCAAGAAATGCTTCCAAAATGGATGTATATGACCAGAATGATATTATATCTAGTCTATTTGGCAGAATAAGATTCATAGTAGCTGAATATACAGGGTGGAATAAGCATACACAAAGTTTGAGGTTGGATCTTCTTTTGTAAAAGATGTGTAAACTCTTAGACAAAGACATTTTTCTAAGACAAACAAGGAGACTTCCCTTGAAGCACACATTTGTATCCAATGGTCTGAACAACTGGCTTTGTTTGAGGGAGGGAGTCACAGAGCTCAAACTGAGTCAAAAAGGAAAGAGGTGGTGATTTTGAATGGTGATTCAGAAGATCCTTCCAAAATGAAAGAAAGATTTCATGCCTACTGCATCTCTAAATAAAAAGCGGAAACAATGCAAAGCAAATGGGTTGCTCAAAATGTAGATATAATTACATTCTTTCCCCGTTAAAGAAATGCATAAACAACCACTAAGACGAACACATTTTTTTTTTGATATTCTGAAAATTGCAATGGTTTCTGAAACATCATTGAAGACCTACTGTCAGAAGGACTTAGAGCAAATATTCAGATTGCACGAGGAATCTTATCCCTACCACAGTCTCTCTTTGAAAAAGACAAAATTAGATTACCAGTGTGAATTATCACCTGAAAATTTTGCTGATGAGGAAAACTGTCGCTGTACAAGACCAAATGTGTCTTCTCAAGCGTTGACTTGTTTCAAAGGCACCAGCGAGTCGGATGTATCTAATTAGCAGGGAATGCAATGTTGCAAAAGAGTAAGCAAAACTCTTCCCAGAGCTGGCTGATAACTTTAGTTCAATGTAGGACTCACCAGCATACAGACCCATGATAAGTGAGCACAGTACATTTTTTTGAAAGATAGAAGATTCTGCACAGATTTTCCATCCCATGAGGAAGAACAAATACAGCATTAGAATATAGTTCTAGCTATACCAAGTTCACATATTTGAATTAGAAGGCTAGGATTGTATATTTAGTGAAAGATTAATCTTCACTACAAATCAGACACTTCTTTTTCTCTTTTAAACTGAATACATTTTATCTTTCAAATCGTATACCTTTTAAAGTAAACTGATCTGTGCAAAGAACATAGGTGTAGTAAGAAAAAAAACAGTTACAGGTTTACATAACCTTGTGTATCTGACCTCCAAGCAAAAATACAGAGATAAATGGCCACAGCATTTCAAGCTATTTTTGTGAACGCTTTTAAAATATTAACAGCCAAACATTTTACAGCTACCTGTAACATACAAAAAGCTAATAAAAACCACAGTTTTCCTTTTAAAAATTAACAAAAGACAAATCAATGTTTAAAGCCAAGCCATTTGTCATTCCTTAGATGTCTATTTTTTTATGCATACTACCTGAAGGATTACTCATGCATCCAAAACCACTGGCTTTTTGGAGTTATGCTAGCTAATCTCCTTGAAGATCAGCTTGCTAATGAGGTAGACCTGCATAATCTGGTTTTTAACATCTTTATTAGTTTGATGCTAATGTCAAATCTAGCTGAGCAAATAAAGTAAGCTTACTATAGTAACAGATAAACAAAGAGCTGCTTCTAACTGTTCTACCAGGCAGAAAGGTGTTATTTGAGTTACCTATCACAATCATTCTCTCTTTGGTCAACACACTGCACAGAATTCACTACACCATTCCTTCTCCATGTAAAGATCTCAGTTGAAAACTATTACCCTGTTTTCCACAGGAATAATCTTATGCATCACATACAAGTTCCTTAAGAGGAGTCAGGGGAAGAAATGCAAGACTGCACTGTTTTGAATATAGAAAGTAAAAATGTAAGGTTCAGATTTAATATGCAATGCTTAAGATACTCATAAATAAGGGGGAACTACAAGTTAATGTCCTTCATCTTTTATTTTCCCCAGATTAGCCTGACGTTACAGACTTCCAATAGGCAGAATCCTTTTAAAATCCAACAGTGCAGGCACACACAAATCCAATAACAGTTAATGCATTTTTTGTTAGAGGAACTGAATCATGTCAGCTTTCAATGTGAAGTTTTTTAATTTTGGTAACTGTCTCAGGAGCTACTACTTTACAAAGGAGCAGCATCCATATCATCTACTACTACAGTTTCTAAAAAACAAGGTTTTATTTCAGAATCTTACAATGGCTGCTGCTGTGTTCATTGAGCTGCTTCATTATCGTGATACGAAATACTTATCCTACACCAACTGCACACACAGTCCTGAACCTCAGTGCAAAAAACTGGGTATAACCCAGCAGCAGCCACATCATGTGATGTGAGAACATGTGTAGCATGAAGCTATGTTACCATGGGTGACTGTCAGAGAGGGAAGATAATAGCCTGTGTCGTGTCCCGCCCCCCTTTTTTCTTTTTTTTGCCTACTAAATACATCATTATCCTGGACCATTATATTTAAAGAGAGACTGTTTAGTTTTCAAAGATTTTGCCTACTAATTTCTCTTCAGCCTAACAGCTGTACTCAAAAGACATTTTTCTTGTGCCAGATGTCAGAACACAAACTTAATGCTTCAATTTATAAAATACTTTTCATCATAATACCATACTTTTAATGAAGGAGGTCACTATCTTTGGTTACCATGGTGACAGATGACCTATCACAACAGGGACATGCCCATTTTATACTAGGTGATAGATTAATTGCTCAAAACCAACAGTAAGTGACAAAGCTATACATAAAACACCCGTAGAACTACTTCATATCTGAGTGAAATGTCTCCACCAAGGGGTTTATGTTCCTGTGTCCCTACACAGATAAACTCTTACAAAAGCCATTTTTATTAAGTAATACTATTGCCACTAAACCCAATTCTTACCATAACCTGTTCTCAGCTGTAGCATATTAAGACATGCTTTAAACTTTAATAAATAATTCTCTTCGGTTCTGTAGTATTATGTAGTCCACATATAGAACATTTTCTTAATATAACAGTGAGAACATTTCAGTGGTATGAAAGGCACTAGATGGCAATTCTCCAAAAGCATTTTTGTTTATACAGTAGTTTTGAAGAAAACATCACCTAAGAACACTTTTCTGAAGCCCTGCCAGGAGATAAATTAAATAACCTAATATGAATTCTAACTCATAGAAAGCCTCACAATTCAATTACTCGAGACAGAAAAAGGCTAATTACTGGGACCGAAACAGACTACTACACACCACCCATAGTAACAGGGAACAACAGAGATGGAATAACGCTACAGAAGTTTTCTCGCCTAGAACCAGAGCCTGAGCAATGCGGTGCTCAAGCAGTGCTGAACACCTTGCCACCCAAGACTGGAGAACATTCTAATGCAGACTAAGTCTTGAAAACTAAGATGTGCACATACATGGAAAAGACCACAAGGCTAAGCAAGGCCTTGAATTTTCTCTACCCTTTCAGCCAAAAGAAATATTGCTGAAGGTACAAATATCAAAATTTTCTCACCTATATTAAAAATATTATCAGTGACGTACCTTGTCTTTCCTTGGGCTAGAAAGGTTTTTCACAATGGAAGCAGAAAAGCGTTAAGTATGGCCAGACACCCTGATGTAATTGGGCATGTATCCAAAAAATGTTTGGCTACAAACTCATTTAGGAGCAGAAAAGCTTCCAGTTGCTGTAAGAAGGAAAACAGATTGATACCCACTTCTAACGTCATAATTAGAATATCACATCTGCTGCTCATGTTTTAGAGGCAAGACACCTCAAATTTACACATCAGAGTTTGAAGCCCCACATGGGTGAGCTGCTGACAGATTAATTTCTTTTATTCCCCAAAAAAATTTGCTTATTAAAAGAGAAACGACTCTGCATCATGTTACCTGTCAATCTAGTAACAGGCAGTGAGGTTGCCCATCATATCTAAGCTTTCCCTCATTTCAAAGAGTCCAGAGCCCTACAGTATTGATGTAAACCTTTCTAACAACGACCACAGTCCTTGCACAACATGATAGTGAAAATGAGCTTCCCAACTCTCATGAAACACATCTGATGTCACTCTTTTGAAGGATTCAGGGAAGTTCAAGTCCTGAACAGTATTGTCACAGCAAATCTGAGCAATGTTGACCCACTCACTGAAGGAATGCTTGCCAGGAGAACTCAGAATGATTCCAGATACTTGAAGTCATCTGAGGTAACATTTAGTGCAATGAGTAACATAAGATAAATAGGTCATCTGTCTTAGAAGGAAGACATACTGATTTACCATAGTGGTTATCCAAGTATGTAATTGCAGAACCAAACTTAAAGACTGGAATCAGTTTTACAGGAAGTAGACTTCTCAGTAAGGATTCAAGAATAACACCAGTTACTCCACAACTTGCACTGGTAGAGTGTTCAGCTTTTGCACAACAGCTAACTCCACAGACCAGTATCACCTAAGTCTCTTTTAATTACTACAGAAGAAACATCCTGAAGACAACTTGGAGTAAGAAGTAATTGTGTCTGGTTTCAGTGGGCAGGAAGTCAAAGATAAACAGCTTGTTCACTTCAGGAAAGCCGTGTGAAACAATCTGATAGCCCAACTGCACTAAGGCAAAGGAACAGATGCCTTTGCCTAAATCAGCCTCATCCTTCAAAAGCTTGCTTTTGAACCTGGAAGGTTTAGCTAAGAAGAAGGATTAAAGCAAGTGTCCCCTTCCTAAAAACCTGGTACTCCCCACTTACCCTGTGAGCAGTGAAATGACAGAACTGGGAGACATTCAGGGACAGAATGTACTGGGTCTAGTTGCAATAAAGTTAATTTCCTTCATAGCAGCCTGCATGGTGCTGTGTTTTAGATATGTGACTAAAACACTGTTGATAATAAACCAATGTTTTAGCTGTTGCTCAGCAGTGCTTGCACAGCATCAAGGCCTTCTCTGTTTCTCACTCTGCCCCTCCCAGTGAGTAGGGCTAGAGGAGGGCAAGAGGTTGGGAGGGGACACAGCTGGGACAGTTGGCCCAAACTAACCAAAACAGATATTCCAATACCATATAATGTCATGCTCATTAATAAAACTAAAGGAGTTTTTCCAACAAAAGTAGAAGTTGCTTGGAGACAGGCTGGGCTTTGGTCTGTTAGTGCTACATGGTGACTGATTACTTTTGCATCACTTCACCACCACCATCCCCCTTTTTTCCTCCCACCTTCATTTACTAAGCTGTCTTTATCTCAGCCCACAAGTTTTTCTCATTTTTGCCCCTCTCATTCTCTCCCCTATCCCGCTTTAGAGGAATGAGCAAACAACTGGGTGAGGGCTTAGCTACCGGTCAGGGTCAACTCACCACACAGAGGATTCAGGAGGTCAATCAGATTTCCTTAACACGCAATGGCATCCAGGCTGCAGACAGATGATAAACCATGACCACAAAACACGGTTCTATTTCCACCCTGAAGGACATCCTCTACTTATTTCATCAAGTTCAATCACTGAAGTACACCTTTCCCAAGAAGAAAATAATGATTCCAACAGACTGCCTTCTGGAAAGGTTCTGAGGTACTACTTCCATAAAGGTGAGGAATTTTCATGGGAAATATAAAGATGAACCTGCTTAGAATAAAATAAATTTACACTATTTTTCTCTGTGATAGAATATTGTAACCTATATACACTGGCTGAATGACTGAACTCTAGTGACAGAAAAGGAATGTGGGTCTTGTGGAGGCAAATCTAGAACTCACAGGTAAGGAGGATGACTGGTACTGTCACAATTCTGTCTTCTTAATTTCATTTCCCTGGCACAAGCAGCCATACTCTCCAAGGTGTGAGGTCTTGAAAATACAGCACTTCAAGTATATACTTACTTTGTCTTCCTGGATTTTATTGAATGACCTGATGATGAACAGGTTGGCAAATTTATCACGTAGACAGAGAGGTAACATCCTCAAAATGGACTTGTTAGGATAGCAGCACCTCATGAGCTTGCTGACAAAAACTTGCCTAGCACTAAAGAAGGTGCTAAATGGTCTGACTTCAGGTGATAACTTGTGACAGCCACAGGCCCTCAGATCCAGGGAGACGTTCAATGACTTTTCAAGACAATTTTCCAATGTAAAGATCTTGGTCTCTCTCTCTCCCCTTTTTTTTTTTTTTTTTGATAAAAGATGATTGGTGAAGCATCTTAACATTTCCATCTCTGTGGTAATAGGGATACAACTGAGTTGGACTACAAGAAGGATTCAGTTCTCAAGTTGCAAAAGAAGAATTCGGGAAGCCAGAGTATCTTGGATAAAGAACAAATATAGAACAACTTTTTCTACCACTTTGAAAGAAAACAACTCATAGCTATGGAACACTCCATCTCCCCAAGGAAGAGCTGTGCCAGATGCATTCCAGCTAATGAGTCCATGTGTTTTCTCATTCTCCACGCATGGAGCATGAATGTTCCATCTACAGAGTCTGTGCAAGGAAAATATTCCCTATTCTCAAATTTTCAAGTGTAAGTGGTGTGTTCATGTTGGCTACATTCAAATAAAGAACGACAAATTCTGTAGTCCTGTAAATGAAAAATGCATTATAGAAGAAATATTTTTAAAGGGTTCAGGAAGCCTTCTTTCTGTTTATAACATAATTCTGTGGGGAAAAAAAAAAAAAAAAAAAAAAAAAAAAAAGAAAAAGTATCAGTTGTACCCAAAAGGATTTTTACCTTTCTGGAATAAAGGACAAAAAAAGTACAATCAAGGACAACTGTTCTGTACTGGTGTCCTCTGTTACCTTCTGTTCTTATTTTTGAACCCGACAAGAATTTCAATAGTGGAACAGAACCAGATGTATCAGAGTAAGTTGTTTCATTCTGGCACATTCAGGCAAAATATGCTTTATATGACTAAACATGACTAACCCTTAAATATTTAATTTGGGAGAGCTGCCTAACTATCAGTGACGAGCTGCAGTCACTCAGAGAGAACACTTTAAAAAAAAATTTTTAAACACCCAAAAGAAAACGAGGAAAAATAGTTTAGGAAAGAAACCAAAGCCAACGGTCCACTCTTACCTCCCAAAAGAAACTAAATGAGAACTGCATCCAAAGTTCAAAAGGAAAAATCACTGAACAGGAGTTCAACTGTGGAAAGACTATCCTAAAATTCTTCCAGAAATAAGTTACCACCTGTATTTAAAGAACATTGGCTTAGGCTAGAATCATCTTTGCATTAAGCTCTACGCTGTTCGGTCAAATGTGCTGAAAAAAACCACAAGAGCGATACAAATGATCAATGACTAGGAAAGCCAAGGACTTGCTTCGCTTTTGCACATAATCCATATGTACATACTGCAAAACGGTGAAGAACAGTGGAACACTAGATTTGTTACTATTAAAACTATGCTATCTACAAACTAAGCACTCATGTATACACACAAAGCTACCATATTCCAATCCCAGCTACTGGTTATGACTCTAGCATGCTTCTATCTGATCTATATGCCATTTATAAGTGTCTAAATGTATAAGTCAACAAAAACTGTAATGAATTAGATTCAGCATATACCACAATCATAACACCCCATAGAAATGCTAAGAAAGTATTCAGAATCATTACCCAGCACCACAGAGTTTATTCATCTGCTTTTATTCAGATGTCTATCACAAAACTGAAACTCCACTGTAATTCTTAATTAGAAGTGGCACTTTTAGTTTTAAAAGACAAAAATCAAAACAAGAGCAAACCATTATGGCATTGTTTCCCAAATTCCAGACCTAGAAGGTTATCACTGAAGATGCCCTGGGGGCTACAGGCACCACAAGTCTTTAACATGCAACCTCCAAATGAAAGTACTACACTATTAACCAGCCCTGCCACTACAACCAAAAGGATATTAAAGTGCAAAAGCTCTACAAACTTTGAAATCCTGTGGGACTTGCATGTGTAATCCAGTCCAAGTGTCAAATTGCCAAATTACTTCCAACTGTTCTTGAATGTATCATTCCAGATCATCACAGCTACAAAGAGGAAAGAATTTCTCTTCATACTGAAGTGACACATCAAAAATATAACACATCAAACTATTCCAAGAAATCCTTTCTTATGCACATTGTCACCTTCATTCAGTATGTTTTTTTTAACTTCAGGGTTATCTGAAACCTACCAAATGCACTGTTGAACAGTACAGCGTAGCATGCAGAGTTTAAACAAGATGTTACCTAGCTTTACCTTTAGAACATCAAAACTCTTGTCTTATAGGATGAGTTTTGACCCAAATTAGACCCAGAGATTAACAGTCAGTGTGCACTGGGCATCCAACTAATGACTCAATGCCTATTGTAGAATACACAGCCTTTCCAAATCCTCTTGTGAAGTTCCTCATCACCTGTGGCATGGAGGAAAAGGAACTTGTCTCAGCTGTGGGAAGAATACGATCTCATGATTCAGCTAAAGCTTGCTCAAACACTTGCCAGCAGCCACTGATAATATCATAAATGCACCTACATTGTTCCCCCAGAGGAGAGATAACAACTTACATGGTATTTTTATTTTCAGGCTTGTCTAACCTATTTCCATCCAAGACACACGCCTACTGAATTAGCAAAGTGCTGCAGCCTTGTGTACCAGAACTTGAAAGCCAAAAGTATGCTGGATAAATAACACATATTTTGTAATATAGCTAGCTAGAAGTGTAAACATGACAGATACTCACCATTTCAAATTAATATATGCAGAAAGGCTTCACTACGCAACTAGATTCTAGTAATGTCTTTACATAAGCAGATTTTCATAATAGAAATTTATGCCAGTTAAGATCTGTCAAACTGATAGATAATACTTTCTGAGGTAAACAGTACTTTTCCCTCAGAGGTCTGCACTTGAAGTACTCTTTGTCCTGTACAACGTCATCCAAGCCCTGGTTGTTTTCATTGCATATTTATACAACACTCAATTAAATGTATTGTCAAACACTCTCTCTAAACTGTGTTTTTATTTGTTATCCAAAACAGGAGCCCTTAAAGATACTGTTATACCATTTAATAGCATACATGCAAAATCCCACATGACTGTTTTTCCAGGACACGCTTCTAATCCCTTCCTTAGTGCTCCCCACAAACTAGCCTCAGAGCAATTAATTCCTAGAGAAAGAATTATCAAAGCACTTTTCATACCCTACTACATATCTTCACACAGAATTTTCACTTTCAAACCTTCCAATACCATTCTTCCTCATTTTAATTACACATGCAAACATTTTATGAAATGAGTGTTTATGCCTTTTTAAAACAGTTATTCTAGCCTGCATCTGGTCAAACATTGTCTAGATCACCCAAATTACGTATGAAAACTTCCATACTCAGTATCTATTTTTCTTGTACCACTAATAATAATACAGTTGAAGGTGCTTTTCCTACTATCTGGGACCCAGCAATATCAAAAAGTATATTCCTGAACATGCAAGATTAGCCTACCACTTTAAATGTAAGAAACTATTCTACCATCACAACTAGCATGACAATTTCATGTGGGTTTTATTCACTTTCACATTAATCTAAGTAGGGTTTTTGAGGTCGTTCTCCCCAGCCTATAAGTAATACCAATATGCTTCAGGAGGTAGGGGAACCTGTATTAAGCTGTGAATATCTTGGTTTTATAGAACAGCATCAGGGTGCATGAAATCCTCCACCCTATCAGCTTCCAAAGCCAGAAAGGCCCATTTTGCCCTGGCTCCATCCTGAAAGTCACTCACTTTTCCAAGAACAGAAGCCAAAAAGCACAGCAGGAGAGGGCAGCAGAGGCTGCTGAAAGCCTTGACATTGCCTAGCAAGAGCAAACCCAAATATCACACCTATTAAGAAATAGCACTACATCCCTATGGCTACATCCTGTATATCCTGACAAGTGGACGGAGAAACAAAGGGAAGAGTATGAACATGGAAAAAAGGTACAAATCCTGATTGCACATTGTTTAGCTTACAGGTCTTCAGGGGAAAAAATGCCTATACAGAAACAAACTCATAAATGGTGTCAAAACATACAGTAAACTAAAACTTATGCCCATTAAAAAAAAGTGCATACACTTGGCTTTTTAATTCACCCGTAAATTCTATATTGTATTGAAACTTTTCTGTTATTCTGTTTTGCTTTTTCATGTTTTTCCTCTTCTAAAGGAAAAAAACAAACAAAAAACACAAGCAGTAATCACAAAAAAAGCTAAAACAAATTCAAGCAAATTCCAAAGCCAATAAAGATTTTCCAGTTCTTTAGAATTCTTTAGAATTGGAAAATCTCTCTAGTCCATTCTAAGACTGAATGTTATTAGCCCTATTACTCCTCAAAGAACATCCTCTAGCCAACTAGCCAGAGCATTATGAACCATACAAAATGAAGCAGCATAAATTAAAATCTCAACATACTATGAGCTTCCCAGTTGTTACTTCACAGCAGTTTACATACACCCAGCTTTTTAATACCAAGAATCAAGTATGTTCACAGCGAGCCAGAGATGCTAAGCTACCCATAAGGCATACCCATAACAGAAAACATATTTTGGAGGTTTACTGACTGGATCAACGTGTTCAGAACCCTATTTTCTCACAGATGTAAAGTGTTGTTAATGCCACCTGAGATGTCATCGATAATATTGTTATGACAGGGACATACTACTCCAACAGTTTGAAGAACAGAAGGAAAAGCTCTTGAAGGTAACACAGAATTTACTGAAAATCAGAACACACCTGTAATTAAAATCTGACATGAGCATTTATTATATGATATGAAGAACAGCAAGATTAGAAACTACTGTTAATTTAACTCCTGAACTTGAATGATACACCTCCACAGTATAGACTGTTTGCAGGCACTAGCACGTCATCTTTTCTTTAACATGACCTAGAACCTAATACCTACATTCTCAGCTAATTTTACACAGTTAAAATTTTTTAACAGAATTATGAACATCTACACAGGTAATTTCAGTGTAATCAAAACATTTTTACATCTAACCTTGTTAGAAATAATGTTAGTGTGAGTTAGTAAACAGTACACTTCATAGCTAGAGCAGATTCTTATCTAAAAAACGATGGGCTTGGCCAATTATCACACTAAAGCAATAGAACAGAAAAGAAAATGCAACAGCTATAAAAGGTAGAAAGCTTGAATTCAAGCTGTTCTTTTAGAGAATCAGATAAAATGAGGCAGGGAGGGGGAGGGGAGAAAGAAGCAGAGAAGAACAGGATCAGTAACTCAATGAAATATACGTAGGAATGTAGCATTTGTGATGTAAATTTGATAATAATACACTCCTCAATAAGCTCCATTCAAACCTGCTTTGTGATTCATTGTCAAACAAATAATTCTAGTGATTCATTAACAAAAGAATGAATGATCTAATACAGCTGAGATAGACAATGTACAACCTAGAGGTTGCCATAGGTTTAAAAATAAACATTACCTTAAGAAGTGAAACTTTTTTTTCTTTTCAGCTCACAAAAAAGGACCTAACTCAAAATAATTTTAAGTTTTAAACTATTTAAAAAAACAAAAAAACAAAAAAAAACAAAAAAAAACCCAACCCTCACCTATATCACACTACTGTTAGTTTCAGAGGTGATGTGATTACTCCATACTAGCTTAAAGACAGTACATTTATTTAGCATATTTATTTCAGCAACTTTGTGGATTCTGATGGACTATCACAAAGACTTCTTTACTGGATCAGTCCCAGTTTGGGTGAGAGACACACACAGTACTGCACAGTAACTGCTACAAACAGATTCAACTACAGCAGCCCCTCTGGAATTGTTCTGCATTGATAAAAGCATCAGAATACTTTACATCACATACCATTTTACAAAACAAGCATGAAAACAAAACCATAAAAGTTATAAAGACATATAAATAAGTATGCTAGATATCAGCACTGAGTTTTATTGTTTTCAGTAGGAGTAAAAAAAGCCTTCAAATTTAAGTCAGGTCTGAAGAGAGAAACACAGAAATACCTATAAATAGCTCCATACATACCAACATTTCATGATAAAAAGCTTAGGCATTTGACCTAGACATTTAATAAAGAATGTTTTGGGGCTATTTATCCTATTTGGCTTGAATTGTAATAATGTTTTATTTCTGGATGAATGGTAGATGCTTTCTCTCCCTTAGTAGTAATAACTTCCAATCATTTAATTATGTTCTGGAGAACAGCTAATGCCGTAGCTCAACATGCCAAAGACAGAACACATTTAAAAACTGGCTTCAAATGACACAAATTAATAATCACAAATAAAGGTAAAATTAGGTCATGATACACTGAAAACAATATTCAATTGGTGATTGCCTTAGTTCTCTCTCCTTCTCCTTCTGTGCAGAACACTGACCTACGAACATTCATACAAGAATGACTTTAGCCTCATCTGTACTACTAACAAAGGTGTACTATGAGAAAATAATAACATTAAAGGTCGGGGTTTTTTTGCTTTGTAAGGGCAAGTGGTCTTGGTTTTTGGGTTTGGATATTTTTTTGGAAGAGCACATTTTAGATCTAGGAATAGCAGAAATGTATAAGCTAAAAACTGAAACCAGTAGGAAAATGTTCTATGTAAGATGTATACAACAACCAGAATGATGTAATCCAGGTTAACTACAAATGATAATAAACTAAATATTATTTGTTCTTCAGTCAAATGTAAATATTTAAACAGTGCGAGTAAATACTTTCTCTGAGTACAAAATAATTTACTTTAAGAAATACATTTCACATTCTTTAGCATGTACAAATGCATTTGGGATGAGGAGAGTACAGGGGAGCTACTACTTTCTAGTAGGGGGAAAGATCAGCAAGAATTCCACTCCTGATGAATGAAGAGTCTGTCAAATGAGCCTAACATATCTGAAAGTACTTTAACTATTTTTTTTTAAAGATTACTGAGATGCAAACTGCACATTATTATAAAATACTCATATATTTGAACAAGTCTGTAACAACTGTGTTTCTTTGCTACTTGCTAAATGCAACCTTTTCCATAATACATACAAATTGCATATATTCTCTGTCTTCAAACTATATGGTTTAGTAGCAAGTCTTTCACATTATGTATACTTGGACAGGTGCCCCAGAACAGCAGCACAGGACCAGAAGGCAAGTGAAAGTTGGTTGTAAGCCACCTTTCCACTTCCCTTACCCTTTGCCTGGTAGGAATAAGACCAATCCTCAGCACCATGAACAAAAAGCCCAAGGGCTGTTCTTAAACATGCCCTTCAAGTGGCAGTTACACAAGCTGAAAATTGGCAAGACAGCATGGCGGCACAAAAGTTTCTTTCAGTGACAATTAATCCGCTATAAAATTACTGTGCATCAATGCAGTCCTAGCCCTCTGCATTCCTTAACCTGACAAATTAAGTACTAAACTCTGCTACGATCATACTACAATCAAACACATCAGTATTAATGGACAGTCTGAAATAGCTTCTTTTTTAAGTTAATGAATCCACTGAAAACCAGCGTATTCGGTGTCACACTTTTTTCTGATGCAATGGAAAAGCTTCCAGCTTTATCATTCCATAATAATAATAAACTCTGAAGTTCTCTTCACTGGACCTGCAAGATCTTATTTAACTGCTTTATCCATTAAGGAAATTGTTTTTAAAATCTAAGGAAAAAGGCCTTCACTTTCAGGTCTACCCTTTCCTCATTTTTACAACCTCCCCTACATAACCAGTGGCTACTGAGGGGCATTTAATAAAAAACAAAAAAAATAAATCCCTTAACAGCAGAGATGAATTACATAAACTACATCTCTTCCATTGGAACATCTAATACAGAGACCATGAAAAGAGGAAAAAAATAAAAAAGAAGTTACTATGGCCTATTAGTTTGTTCGGGATGACAGTCTTTTCAGATGTTACCCCAAAAATACATACATATGTAACAAAAGCATAAATAATATATATCTTAGAATTATATACCTTTGTGTATCTTGTTTTAGAAATAAGTCATTGTAAACTTAAGACTCAAAATTCAAGAAACATGCAGTATAATTGAAAATTGTTTCAGCTAGCTCTTCTACGAAAGACATTTTAACACGTAAGCCTGGTCCACCAGAACAAAGGATTAGTAGGTATTCTATCTGATAAATAGAATAATCAAAATCTCTCTCTCTTTCACCAACATCAACAAAATCTCTATCACTGACATCATCTACCTGGACTTGTGCGAGGCATTCGACACTGTCCTGCCCAACATAGAATCATAAAAAGGTCTGGGTTGGAAGGGACCCCAAGGACCATAGAGTTCCAACCCCCCTGCCACAGGCAGGGACACCAACCTCCAGGCCTGGACCTACACAAGGTTGCCCAGGGCCCCGTCCAGCCTGGCCTTGAACACCTCCAGGCATGGGGCATCCACC
Source organism: Podiceps cristatus (assembly GCA_000699545.1). Lineage (NCBI taxonomy): Eukaryota > Metazoa > Chordata > Aves > Podicipediformes > Podicipedidae > Podiceps > Podiceps cristatus. The sequence goes on from JMFS01082551.1 coordinate 45,257, forward strand.
ACCTCTCTGGGCAGCCTGTTCCAGCAAAAATCTACTTACCTAATTTTCTGGTTTAGTATACCAAATGATTGAAATACATACACAGATGAGAGCTGCTCTCTAAAATTTATATGCTGCAAACTCTGCTAATCTAACCAGTGTTTGGCATCAGAGTCCTGACACCAAAAAGAAGAGCATGGCAGAAAAACATTGTCCAAGGCAAACAGCCTTCTCCTTTCTTACATAATTACAATCTAGCCATCACACACTTAACAAATGCTTGGGAATAGTTTAAAGAACTGAGAAGTTATGGATGAAAAGACAACGCTGTGTGTACTTAATCTCCCCTAACTTTAACTCCAAAAAGTCTCCATGGAGATTCAAGAGGAAAAACAGAACCTCTCTGTCAGAATAAAGAGAGTCTGAGGAGCATCAATAATAATAAAATAGAAAAAGCTACCAGTCAGATGCGTAAGAATCTGCCTACAGACGATGACAGCTTCCTGAAGGTATATCATCTACTTTGTATCAACTGCCATTAAGATAACAGCTTTTACTCACCTTGCTCAGCTGGGCACCACACCTACAGACTTCTATTTTTTCACTTCACTTTGCTTCTCAGTTACCCCAGTCCCAACTTTATGCAAGGGATCTTTCCCAATCCATCTCATTACTCATCTATTACCTTCTTGCAATCATTACAAGACTAACCATTACTGCACTGCAATAGAAAAGTCCGAGTTACAATTTAGTCCTGTTTTTCAGTTCTGTATCCCTAATAGGTATGGCACTGAATAAAAGTAACATTAATCATGGAAAAAACCTTGCTGGGTTAATCTCCTCATTTGTTACTTCTTATGTGCTGTGAAAGAATATAAAAGAGGGGAGAAAAAAGTATTTTAATTTACATGCACAATATACAGAACCAAGCGAGGCACATACTTTTATGATGCATCAGTTAAGGGCACAAGTTTGCAGAAGAGAAGTTGCACAAGAGTCAGTGCTCCGCACCTCACTACCGTTATCACTGAATATATTTCAACCATACAGAGGTTGATGTAATTTAGCAAAAAGGTCTTCCTGACACAGAGGTAAGAAACCCTCTTGTGTGGCAGAAACAGGTTTTACCTTTTCATCCTCATACTTTCTATGTATTATCTCCCTCAAGTGGCTGACCACATACACTATAAAACCTACTGCTATCCATTTCTTAAATAAATTAAATGACAGAATCCACTTGTGAATCTGAAAGCACCAAACTTCTATAGAAAACACATGAGGAAAAGGAAATAAGTGATTTCTGGGGTTTTTTTAGTTTGGGGTTTTTTTTTGGCGGTGGTGGTTTTGAGTTTTCTGTTTGGCTGGGGGTTTTTTGGTGGTGGTGTTTGTTCATTTGCTTGCCCTCCATGTCTCCCTTGGTTTTCCGTAACTTATCAGGGTTAGATTTTGGGGTTGTTTTTTGTTCAACTGGCAGCTAAGGCAAGTTACTTTCTAATGAGAATAAAAATACTTTGACAATTATTGAGAAGAGCTGAAGACAAAAGATGCAGTCTTTCTACCGCCTAACATTTGTAACTTGTTGCCATTCTCTTGTTTTAGCAAAACAGTCATATAGAAATAATTAATTATCAGCTGATAAATACTTCAAGTCTTTGAGCGGGAGTTATTTTTCAGAAATCTCAACAGGTAATACACTGAAAACTCAGCAGTCATGAAACAGTATGCCTGGCTTTATAGTACACTCTGTATCCAGTTATACAGTGAATGCAGTTTTAAATTTTAATAGGAATTTCCAGTATTGTGTGGCATCACCGTAACTTTCAAGTGTTGTATGCTCATACATTATATCTCATACTCTAGGCCTCTGAGGGTTTGTATTGCTTAATAAATACATGTTTTAACAGAAATGTACAAAAAAAGGAGTTACAGGGTTTGCACACATCATCCTATTACCCTTATCCTGTATCTGTACCTGTCATTACTCATTTAGCCTCATGGTCTTTTTTGGTAAGTTTATTGCCAACAGAAAAACAGAGGAGAAAAGAATTTACTGGAGACTGAGTAGTTAAACTTCAGAACTTTCGAAGTTAAAAATCTCTTTTCAAAATTAAAAAAAAAAAAAATCCAAGGCTTTTCATTAACGGAAAAATAATAATGTTTAGCCATTGATTTGGAAACAACAAATGTTATTACAGGTAAATAAAATGGCAAAAATACCATTTTTCTGATGCAAATATGAGAGTTGCTACATAAAACTGAAAAGGAAGTTGTGAACTTAATAGGATACCTACTCTCAATTTAAAAGGGGGAATAAAAGTGTTGTGCAAAACATCTGGATCCTGGCTTATTTTTATAAGAATATTTCCCTCGGGGGGG
>KL275540.1:0-10123 GCA_000699545.1 Podiceps cristatus
CGAGCCGCGCTGCCGGAGGGTCTGCCTGCCCCGCGATGCCCGGGGCTATGCCTCGGGATCCCGCTTGCTGGCCCCTGCCGCTGCGTTCCCGTCCGCCCTCACCCCCTGGGTTGGGGGGATGCGAGTTCCACACGAGGCCGTCCTTGCCAGGAGAAAACCTTCCCAGTCCTGGAACAGATTGCCTGGGAATTTGTGGGGTCTCCACCGCTCCCTATGCCGCAGATTACGGCCGTAAAGAATGCGGCAGTTGCTGCTTATCCTGCCTTCGGGGGGGGGGGGGATGAACTGGACGACCTCTTTGTAGGCCTTATTCTTCTGCAAAAGGCTTTTTTTCTTTAAGTTCTGTGTAATAGTCATGAAATTATATGAGCGTCTCTGTTTCCATTTAAGAAAGAAATATTCCCCTAATATTTTTGAAGAAAAAACTGGAAGCATTAACCAGTGCCAACCCTAGCAACTCAAGAGCAAAAAGCAAATAAAAGCAAATGAACTCTCTGTACAAAACTCTGTAATTATTTTAGGACCATTTATAATTATTTGAATGCTTAGGCTTGTTACTCTTTTGCAAGATCGAGATCCAAATTATTTAAAAACAATCATACGTTGACCTACTCAGACTTGCAGTAACATAGCTCCCTTTTCAGGAGTTATTTGTGTTACTTTTAAGATGAATTTTAGAGGTCGAGTAAGTCCAGAATCCCTGAAATACTTTGTACCGTGTATGGTCTTAAAGACAGGTCCGTATTGCAAACACCTGAAGTCCAAGCCGCGTAGCTGGGTCAGTCAGTTATTAACGTAAGAGGGGAGTTCTCCTGCTCAGATCTCATTAGGCACGTTTGCCAAATCCTCAACTGGAGGTGCTTCGGCCTCCTAGAGCGGATCCTCACGCAGCGCCTGACCGATTAAAAAGGAATCCCATCTGATGATATAATTAATACGTGTCATCCCAGACCTGAGAGAGGTCCTCACGCATTGACCGCGCGGCACCGGTCAAGCCCCCCAAACAGAGGCGTTTCTCCAGTATTTTATTTTAATTTCTCTTGCGCTAAGGTTGCTGCCAGCTTCTGGCTTTGGTGCGAGCGCGTGGTGGGGTTTCATCCCCTTTTACTATGCCATCCCTGATGATAAACTTCATTATATGGCTGACGGACCTCAAAGGTTCAAATTCTCTTCTGTAGCCCAGCCTCATCGCTCCGAGGAGTCCCGGTCCAGGAGGACAGAGCCAGGGGACAGAAAAGCCTCCCGCTCCCAACCGCTGCAGAAATCACAGAGACTCGTAATGCTCTGGATGGGCTGATCAAAGGCAGGGTCCACAATAGGAAAATAAAGAACAGTTCTTTTTGATCAGAAAATAACATTACTTCTTTCACAAGAAAGAGGTTCCCCCCACCCAAATTTTGCCTCTTTTTATCTGCTAAACTTTATTGGGTCCAGCTGCCCTTCCTTCCCCCAGCCTCCCCAAACAATGGAGAGAAATCTAGGGAAAAAAGGGAACCTTCCCAAAATAAAGGCATTGTTCCCTCCAGCCCATGTAGTGCTAGAGAGAGTGGGCAAAGGCAACGGCTCTAATGCCAGGGGACTTCTGATTCTTAAATTTGCTGGGTTTTCCAGCATCACGGTGCAAGCGAACCTTCCCCTCCGAGCGGGATTTAGCCACAGGCGGGAGGAGGACCTGCCGTAGCAGCCTTGTCGGTTCAGAAGATCTCCCTTTCTTTTGGCATGGGTCAAGCTCTCTCAGCGTAACACAGGGCACCTCACGGCAGGTCCGAGTGCCCGTTGCTGTGCATATCTAACAGATCAGGGAATCTCTTAGGAGGATGTTGTAAAGAAGATTTTAGCCCCTTTCCCATTTACATTTTGGCAACAGCTGCGATATTTGCAGCAGCAATAGAGTAGGTTTTAACATGTGTGACCTAAAAGCTTTGGAATTCATGACTTTCCTTTGAGGAAAGCTCCGCTAAACTGCAGGAAAGCCATCTCTTTCACTCTCTCGGTGATGTTAGCAACAACATTAATACCATAAAGTCTCCTGAAACCTGAAGTCATAGCATACCAATAGCGTGTCCTCAGATAGGTTTATAAGCCCTTAGGACAAAGGATCCCAACTTTTATAAAGCCTCCATACATCACTATAATCACAATGATTTTTCCTCCGTGAGAGCCGAGATGTTTCGTACAATCTGGCGTACTCAGTGCTGCCTTTTCAATGACTGCGAGCTCTGCCTGTGCAATACAGGTAGGTATTGGCGTCCAACCGCTTCCGTCGGGGCCGGGACTGAACAATACATTCGCGACGGGCGCCAAGCGGCTGCATTCACGCGATGCCGCCTTTCCTAGCTCTAGTACTCTGCGGAGATTTTCCCTCTTTCAGGCCGTCACTGTCTATCCCTGATCATTTCTGTCCCTCCCATCCTACTCCCTGAATTCTTCTGTTGTTTAACGTGACACCTACCCAGCTGCTCACCCCTCTCCTCAAGGTCTCCCGCACCAGGACCATCCCACCCCCCCCACTTGACTGGCAGTCACTGTCACAGCCTTCAACGAGATGTACAAGACAGAGGGTGATCAGAAAATACTCGGTCAGGTAAACGGCCACTGCTGTTTAAGACCAAATTATTATTATTTTTTTTTTCCTCAGAAGCACTAGGCGATATTTACAGAGTACAGTATCACTCAAGGGCCCATTTTACATCATTAACCACCAAAAAAACAAAAAAAGCAAAACCTACCACTCTGTATTGACAGACACTTTTTGTTTGAGACTTACTAATAGTTATCAACTTACAATAACAAAGTTATGTATGCATGTGTCCTTTTAACTGAGAGAAAAAAAGGGCCTATCGACTCCCACTGCACCTCTTCTCACATGTTCTTCCCCCATACTACTGAACTCTAAGAATTAGCAGCACATTGACATCCAGCTTTCCTCTATAGACAAGCCTTTGCTTTGCTTTCCGATTTAAAGGAAGGTGGAGGCCTAATTGCTGAGCCAGCTTTGCTATTTCGTTTCATTACAGAGTATACAAGGAAGAGGTTTGGCCAAAGACGACTAACTTAAGCCTAAACACGGCTTCTTCTAGAGAGGGTAACTAGGATGTTGCTCTTGGTTCTGTTGTATGTTTATTTATATGTTATTTGGTGATAATGAAAAACAAATGTTAGGAATCTATTCAGTTCTTAAACTTTTATAGACTTATTGTCTTTATTTTCAACTGTGCAACCGTCTCTCAGCCTCCCCCTCCCTCAGACACATGGAAGTGCAGCCGGTGACCAGCGTCAGCTGTGCTCTTACTCATCCTGGCTGGAACAATGATATTCCACACCACATTATACAACCTCCCCGGTACTCGCCGCCTCATCGCCCCGACCCTTCGGCTCCCCCTGTCCCAGGTCACTCAGGCGAGCGGGCAGCGGAGGAGCCTTCCAAGTTATTGTCCCGGAGAGCCGGTTTCAGGATCCGCTGTTGCCAATGAAAGAGGATACGGCCTTTGCCTCAAGGAATATACGTGATATATGAGACACCCTTGCAGAAAGCCTAGGGCCTGCGTTGCCCCTTGTGTCGGTAAACGCTCACCAACAGCCCACGGGAAAACAGGGAGGAGAAGGGAGATGCACCCTCCAGCTGACGCTGAACTTGACCGGAGGGCGAGAGGAGGGTGCTCCTCTCCTCTGCCCGCTGCCAGAGGAGCTTCCCCAAACCCCGGCGTATCTGGCGCAGATGTTTGCCCGACCTGTCCGCCGGGAAGCACGGCTCTGGAAGTGGTGCCCCTCTCACCCTAGGTGCTCCTTGGTGGGGGAGGAACCCGTCCCGCAGAGCCGCGGTCCCTCTGTCCGGGCGGGAGACCCCCACCGCACGCCTCTGCCCACCGCAGCCAGACAGCCACCGCCCGCAAAGCAGAAGCAGATGGGTCTCGCAGCACGCTTCGCCCGTACCGGGGCTCAGACCGTGGCCCCGCTCCATCTGCAAATGATTTCGGTCATTTGATATTTGTCTTTGTTAATGCACGGCACAAATTACCTCTTTGGAGAAACAATCCGGATTAAATTATTATCCGCAGATTTTAAAGCTCTAAAGCAAGAGAAGCAGAAGCCAAAGAGGCCAAAATACGCACACACACCACAAACCTGCGCGGGGGGGAGGCGGGACATCCCCTGTCAGATTTTCCTCTGGCTGGAGGAATTATTACAACCATGAAACCAGGGTTACAACCTGCTCTGCAGGGATAAGTCCATGCAGAGAGTACAGGACTGTGTCAGTGGAGTTAATTCTAAACAAAATAAGCTCAATTTCTGTGAAGCGCCCGAGCGCAAGCACTGCCCCGCGCTCAGGTCTTTCTCCACTGACACAGCCCAGCCTGTGCGAGGCTCTGCGCAGCCCAGCTGTGCGGCACTGCCTTCTCCTGCCCTAGATGCCAGCTTTCCCGAAGGCTTGCTACTCACCTGAGCAAACCTGCAGGTCTTCCGCGCCTCAAAGGAAAGCCACAGCCTTTTCTTCCACGGCCGCAGCTCCTCAGGGTATTCCTAGATGTCCCTCAGGACGGCAGCTGTGGCACGGCTCCGGGAGGGCAGTGGGTCCAGGGTGCCCCGAGGGACTGACCGAGGTCCATCTCCCCCTCGCTAACCCCTTCTCGCGGAGCAGGGACTCGCTGGACCGATGGCCCTGGGCTTGGCCAGCACGCGGAGCACCATCGCTTGTTCGGAGGGCAGCGTTGTGGGCTGCGCCGTCTCTCCTTTCCCAGTCGATGGGATCGTCGCACCGTCCCCTTCGCCCTCCAGAACCAGCCCCAGGCTCATCCTCCCCTTCCTCGGGCGTACCTGGCCTCGGCATCCACATCCCTCATGCACTGTCTATACAACACTGCTGTGTTATTAGCGTTCAGAAGCCCAGGGTCTGGAGGAGGCCCCTGCACTGCCCTCCTTCCTAAGGCAGCCCGAGTTCTGGTACAGGAACACACCACATCTCCCCGGTCGCAGCTCACAGACCATTCAGGCTGCCGTGAGCAGCTCTTCTGGGCTAACCCCACCCAAAAAACCTAAAAACCCCCAAGAACCAAACCAAACACAACCCCAACTAAAACCCAACAAAAACACCATCCCAAAACAACATTATTGAAGAAAAATGAACAAAAAAATAAAAGTTAGCCAGATGGCAGCAGGGTTTTGGTAGCGCAGTGACCGGTGTCCTCCCATCAAACGTCCTCGTGAACGTGCTGCCGTCCAGCGGCGTTTCCTCGGCGGCCAGTGCGAAGTGCAGTGCCAGACGGAGGGTCGCAGCTCAGCCCGTGCCCCCCACCACCGCACGGCCTCAGCCTGCCCTCCAAGCTTGCCCAGCAAGCCAAGCCGCAGGGCTGGAGGGAGATGAGTGAAGCCCCCTCGCCCCCCAGCTCCAAGGCTCCTGGAGGTCAAGGGTCTCTCTCTGCCCCCCAAAGCTGCACCTTGCAAAGGTGCCAGTAGCTATCGGGAGCTCAGACTGGAGTTTTCCCACATAGTTTTGGGCTGAACGTGATTTTTTTAAGCGTCTCAGGTAAGGTAGAGTGAGTCCAGGGTAAAGAACTGAAGCCCTGGCTTTGAAAAGGATAAATCCAAGGAATTTATATCAAAGCAGGAGCAGTCATAAGGAGGACATATGGAACCGTCTTTTTCTGCTCACTGCTTAAGTCATTGGAAGCTGCACACCCAAGGCCCCGATCCGGCTGCAGGACCTCCGCGTAAGGGGCTTTGTTTCCAGGTGAGCTGGGATCTCAGTGATTTGCAGCCTCAAGACTCTTAATATTATGTGACAGCAATAACCAGGGGGGGAGAACCCAAGTGTTTGTTCTCAGGTGAATCCCAGCAGTCGCAGATTTGCGCGAGGAGAAGGATCACCAGGCTCAGACGTAATATCCTACAGGAACACAGCCCTGAACCAGCAATTTCCTCTGCGGAGCCCAGGTCGGCTCAAGGCTTGATAAAGCACCGTTTGAGCATCAGTTCGAGGATTTGGAAAGGGGCAGTAGCCAGTTATGGTATAGAAGAATAGAAATTAAATTGCTCATTACAAAAGCATATTTCAAGCAGCGAACAGATAGAGCTCTGATGCGGGTCATTCACCTTCATCTCTCATCGCAGGTCTGGCAGCCGCGGCTGCACGAGCTCTGGGTTGCTAGCTTTGGGGAATGCTGCATTCCTGGGCTACACCAGCCAGTATAAACATCTGTTTCATCTCAGAATAAAAAAAGATTGAAAAATGGCACACCACGTAATTTTTGAAAAGGCTAATTAATTTGTGATTTGAAATAACATACTTTTGGACGTGAAGGCCAGTTTCTCTGGATCAATCGGATGAAGACATCTGCTTTATTTCAAAGAAATCCAAAGAGGTAAGACCTGACAGTTCTTTGTTGAAATCTTTGCCATCTCCTTTGTATATCTAAATTACATTTATTGATATACAACGTTGACATTTTTGTAATACTTCTAAATCTCATAACCTTCTGTTTCAAATTCACAGTCTTCTACCACTTAAGCTATTATTTTTACCAGTCCCAAGGGTGTGCTACAGTCTCTTTGGTACAAATTAGAGAGGCTTTTATGAAAAACTTACAGTTTATATAAAAGAGGTTCTCTTTGGCTTCCTGACTCCACCATCCCTAATGCCAACGTAGTGACAGTTTCTAGCGCAGACTCGCCCAGAGCGGGTCTCCACGGCATCTGGCATTTTAGCACCGATGCTAGACTTGTTCACAGCTAGGCTCGGAGGATCTGAAGCGGGGTTAGGAACAGTAGCAATTCTCCCCAAGAGTCAAAAAAAAAGGCCAAATGCTGACAAGCTTGTGAACACAAACATATGGGGAGATCTTCTGACATCAAGACTCTCCCCCGAGCTGGTTGCAGGCTTACCTGGGCTTAGCACCCAGCGGAGGGAGACGCGTTTCTGGGGCAGGCAGAGCTCTCCCTGGTTTTGCAAGGAACGAACGCTGGGGTAGATGTGACCGAATGATCCCAGTGTAGAGAAGGCACAGAGCAACCCCGATTACTTTTGGAACAGAGAGTGAGTCACAGGGGCAAGAAGGCTGAGTGACAGAGAGGAGGGCGGTGGGAAAAAGCCAAGAAAGACTGGAGGAAGAAGAGGGTGAGAACGTGCCAGAGCAAGCCTTGGAAGAGGTGGCAGATCGAAGGTGAAGGGTGGCTAGGAAGCCCGAGACACAGACAGGCTATAATCCTATCGATCACACACACGGGACTCATTTCATACCAAAGCCATGAAAGGGACTGGGAGGGAAAAGGAAAGCGGGGGTAGAGGAGGCGACGTGCCCCAGGTAACAAGACAACCCCTCCCTGACGCGGCACTGCCTCCAGCGAGTTCTGTTACTCGGGTCAGAGCACTTCTCTTGAGGTTTCCACATTAAGAAGAGGAAGTTTGATGCAATTTGACATCCCTCGGATTTATCAGGTCTGTCATCTTGCACTAAACACTTCCCTCTTCTTCAAAGGAAAACCAGATCCCGCACGCTTTTCCTTACAGGACGCTGCCCAAAGGGCAGGGCAAGGGATGGGTCCGTGCTGGATAGCCCTAAGCAAATAGACAGGGCATCCCGGACATGCCACGTCTGTGTCGCTCCCCAAACACAACGCCAAATTCACCTCCAGAATCTCCCGCTGTGAACCCTCACCTTCACCAGCTGAAGCCTCCCGACTGCTCCCACCAGGAGCGAGTTTTCTTAACGTACAACCGATACCGTAACAGGGATTAGATGTTTGTGGAGGACAGAAACAGGACGCTGATCTGAGGGGTCACGGCTGAACAGGGCTGCAAAAGGGAAAACTCCTTGGGGCCCAAGAAGAGCAGGAGGTTGGCAGGGAATAAATCAACCAGTGGACTTTTTGGATAATACAGTTGGACTGGCAATAACTCGTCCCTAAGCACGTCCCACCTTCCAGATCTCTCTGCTCATTAAGGCAACAGGAGGAGGATCGCATCCAGTCCTTCCCAAACTCGACCTACAACATCCAGCCTAAACTCACCGACACTATTTAAAGAGAAGTCTTAAAGAGAAGTGCCCAGGATGGGACCAGCATATTCCTGCACTCGGCGGCCGGGGATCTGCCCTTCTGTAGAAGGGGAGCACAATGACCGAGGCCAGCCTGCTTCCGACGCTTCGCTCTCAGGCTTTTGCATTTATTTTTTTCATTCCAGAATACGGCGACCTACAGTTTTAACTGATGTGGTAACAGGGTTTGGGGGTAGACTCCTGGCTCGGGGCGAGCTCACGAGAAAGGATGGTTATTCAAATCCCACGTGGCACCAGCAACACCTTCTCCTTCTGTGCCTGACCCTCTCCTTGAAACATGCATCTTATGATTATAGATGAAAGAGGGAAGGAACTTCCACTGCTGCCACATGAAAGCAGAAAAAACTCCCCTTTCCAGCCCTTTCCGTCAAGGGGCTTCGCTTCAATACGGTTAAAGCTGAATCGATAGAGACGCTGGTGGTTTTCAGTGGAGGAAACGCATCAGTATGACCTTGATCTTCCTCAGTTACCAGAACAGCCCTGACAGAATGACACAGACCGTCGGGCAGTGTCAAGGCCGTGAACCGAAGTCGGCAAAGGAGGGACTGGGAGAAACAGAGCGAGGGAGAAAGCAGCCACACGGCAACCCCAGCTGGCTCATCTACCACATGAAACCCGACAAACCCACCTTCTCCCGCCCATCCAGGCAACTGCTCTGCTATGGCAAGGGAGTTGCTAATGAAAAATAAATTGTAAGCTCTTACTTAACGCAAATTTTAGACAAAAAGAAGAGAACAAAGGAGTCCTCCAGGCAAGAAATGTGGAAAATTATGATCATTAATAATTTCTTCAACTCTTTGACTACAAGGTTTTCATCAGTTTTCTGAGGCGGCATCACACTAACTTTCCAGTCAAAGTCCATAAACCCACAGCAAAATACCTGTTTGATGGCGTAAGAATAAACGCAGGACTCCTCACCAAGGTCAGGGTGCTCCGATTCGAGTGTACCCAGAACAGACAGACTTTGAAAGGCCTGGAAACGGCCTTGAGCTTCCTGGTAGGTGGAAAAACACAGCCTGAAACCACATTCTTACCGTGAAGAGTAGGAAGGACAATAAAACACAGGCTGTCTTCAGGATTCTTAGTCTCCCATATTCGCATGTTGGTGTGGAAAATGAGACGCTCAAGCACGTTTTTAGATCCGCGGTAAGAAATTGCCTAGTTTTTGCAAGTCCCGAGTACTCCTCTGCCCAGGGAAGCTTCAGGAACTCTGAAATTGTTCAGAATTATGGTTACACAGTTAGTACATTTTCTAGATGCACGAGCTTGAGAATGATACTATTTTTTGGTAAACCAGAATGCAGAACTTTGTGTGCCATCTATTAAACTATAAAAATAAATATAAACCCAAAGGGAATTCCTAGTTTGCATCCAGAAAAGATGATGTTAGAAATCCCGACCTCGCCCATGATTTCAGTGTCTGGAGAGTCCCGTCTTACACCTCAAAGCATTTCCAAGCCTGGAGTTTGATCTGGGTCTGCAGCACTTTGTACTGTTTTCTCAGGGGTGCAGCATTTTCCATGCTCTTTCCAGCAGAAATATTTTTACACTGCCCATTTCAGTTTTTATGGAGTTGGAAGGCAAATTTGCAGTTGAGAAATTTCTCTCCCACTCCACGCCGCCTTCCAGCTTTGAGGTCCACAGGCCTATAGGCATGAAAACTTATATCCACTTAACTTACATCAACTTTGAATCCCTGCTAATGAAATCTTTGGGAACCAGCACGTTCCTGGGCAGATTTTCAGCACCTGCAAGGGTTTGGGCACCACGTGGCTACCAAAACTCTTCCCCGTGCTTTGCCCGATGCTCATCGCAAGCTCAGGAAGAGCATCCCTATCCCCTTCCTGCCCACTTCTCCAGCCCCATAAACCTTGGGCCTTTTTATACGGTGGCCAAGCCCCAACAGATGCCTCTTTCAGGGCATCCCGGAGGCAGGGAGACGGGGCACACTCATGGCACCTCCCTTTCTGGAAAAGCAGCGACCAAGGGGATCGATGCTTGGGGTTTGTTAAAGCTTGGAAGGCCTGGAGAGCGCGGGGCATCACAACGGCTTCTCCAGCATGCCACGCGGC
>KL275541.1:2397-22353 GCA_000699545.1 Podiceps cristatus
TTCCCCCATCTGACCTTGAGCCCCCACAGCTGCCCAGGGCATCTTCATCTCTTACAATTTCTCAACCAGGAAAGGAATGACAAGAAGGTTCTCCACTAGCCCTGCAGTTAATTTAGGCTTTGCCCATACTTCTCTGCCAATTCCGGCTGTATTAGCAGCTTTTAGCTGCTGTCTCAGCCCACATAACATACTGGCTGTGCTACAATAACAGTTCAATTGTCACAGAATAAATTTAAGCATCTGAGGCAAGTCCTAGTTGGAAGCTGTTCTGCACATGAACAAAATCCGGGATGCTGTGGAGTCATACCTAGAAGTCCTGGGAAACTCAGTTCAATGGTGAGGCACAATGGTACTACCCCTCCAGTTCTCACAGCAGACAAGGAGTCAGAAATCCAAAAAACTGGAGAGCCCCAGTTCCCAAACTTCTGCATTCATAGGCCCACAGGGTCCAAAACTAGCTCTGGGATATCCAGGGTCTGTGACTCTTGCAGGGGCCAGACCTCTTGGCCCTTTTATGAAAGTTTGACACATTTCATCAGACTTTGGAAATCAAATCAGAGGTAAATTTAAATTTTTGCCAGGTTTTGAAGATCACAGAGTGCAGCACTGTGCTTTATTTTTCTTTGCTTTTGTTTTCAGTTAAATTTCTCTAAACATACTCATGAAAAGACAAGATGCTATTCGTTAGTATTACTGAGAAAGTTTTGAAAACCTGCTTGTCACTGAAAGTCTCCCCATCATCTTTTTTTCTCCAATTCAATCAAACACTTAAAAATGGTTTAACTAACCCCACAAACCTGTATGGATAGTAAGAGATGTGATGGGGTGACTGTTTTTGCAAGAGTTATTTTCCCTGCCATTTTTTGAAGTTTATCATTGTCATGGTGCTAAAGATATTCCTTATGATTTACTTCCCTAAACTCAGGACGACGAATCTGGCTATTTTCTTTAGAATCATAGAATCATAGAATGGTCTGGGTTGGAAGGGACCCCAAGGATCACAGAGTTCCAACCCCCCTGCCACAGGCAGGGACACCAAGCTCCAGGCCTGGATCTACACAAGGTTGCCCAGGGCCCCGTCCAACCTGGCCTTGAACACCTCCAGGCAGAGATGTAGGTAATAGGTATTTATTAATAGGTATTAAATATGTATTAATAGGTATTTAATAGGTATTTATTTCAGGACAGCTCAGTGCAACACTTCAGATGAAAGGTAGCGTCACTGAGGAATCTCACATCTGCCCTTCTGAAGGGAGAAGGGCCCTATGTGCTTCCTCACATTGGAGTGCAAAGTCCTGAGTCAACAAGCACGTTGTGTAAAGCATCTGTGTAAATACTGTCCAAAAGAAGGCTGCTTTCTTCCCTTTCTGCCTTGCTGCTGAAGCAACTGCCTTGTTCCCCTTCCCTCCTCTCCCCCGATATCCCCACATTCACCCCAGGAACAGCCTCCATCCCACAGCGATAAAGTACTGCAGAAAACACTGAAAACCAACCTCCTCCTGTAAAATAAGCGTCATCATAAAACTCCGTCCTAATACTCTGGAGGAATGCTCCCATATCTTTTGCTTTGTGAGGAAAACACACACCAGCTGTTCTGACTTTTATGAAAAATTTACATTGAGTTCTCAATTTCCTAAGTAGTCTGAATTTATCTTCCTTTGTCATTGACACCCAAATAAACAAACCATCTCAAAGCCAAAAATCCTCAAAACCACAACCCAGAGGAGTCATGCTGCAAAGCAAATTGAAAAGAAACCCAAGTCTAGAGTTTCTGCTTTGTATGTCTTCTTTAATCAGGCTCCAAAGGATGAATTCAGCTGGGGAGAGCAGACCCTGTTGGTTTATTTAGTTACTTATTTTAAGTTTTAGTTCAGAATGAAGTTCTCTCAGTGCTTTTCAGTTAACTGAAGGTATTTCAGCATTAGACATCAAGTACCAGAGGCCTCCCTGAAATCCATGTGACTGATCTTGCATAATTAAGACACTCTGAGCTACTTGCTTTGAACTGAAAAGTTTCAAGAGGATTTCACTAAGGGCACAAAGAGCTCCATGCTTACTTTTTGGGTTGGGTTCGTTCTAATATAGGCTCCTGCGCAAGGTGTGGAAAGCATAACATGCACACACAAACATCAGCTGCACAAAAACTGTGTTAATATCAGCTATTTCTGTTTCCACTGACATTCAGTCAGTGACCTAAAATCAGTTTGTTGTTAATTAAAATCATATACTTCTACTACAGTAATAATATAGTCAGTCTCTCAGATGAAAAGAAAAAAAAACACCAAACCAAACTAAAAAAACAAACCTAAATCATTTGATTTTATGTAAGCACAAGTTCCTAACTGGGAGAATTTTGTATGCTGGTGTGCATCTTCGCAACTGGTCATTGGAAGAGTGGCAAAACTCAGGTCTGCGTCACAGAGTTAGAGGAGAGCAATACTATCAGCAAAAACCTAGCACTATAATTAGACTCCAAGTAGAGCAGCTCATTTAGGAAGCACTAGCACTCAGAAGATTGGAAAGGACTGACAGAGTGAGATCTCTCATATATACATCTGATTACATACAGTTTTGCTGTTCTACATGAACAATGTTCATCAGAAGTTCTGCTCTGTGGGTAACTACACATTAATTGGCAGTCTCATTTGTTATCCTGCTAAACCCATTAACACTATAATAGTTTTCAAATAGCCTTCCAAGCTGTTTTGTTAGATGTATTACTATTTGAAGTAGTAGGATGTCACCCTTCATTTTGGCTGAGGCTCCTGGATCTCAACATCTTCTTTTTGACCCCCAGGTCTCCTGTACTTTACTTATGAAAAAGCCTCCTGATTTCAGTAGGATCGTTCAAATACAAAGCTACTTACGTGTGCAAGTGCTTGCAGAATCAGGGCAGTGAGCAAACACAATTTTATTCCCTTTATTCTACTGTTTCCCCAGCATAAAAACCTTATGAATCATCTACAACATTACCTCATACCTTATCTGTCTTTTTTTCTTGTTTTTCCAATATGGCCATGTTTTCTTTCAGAATTTTCACAATCTCAGCAGGATTTTTGTGCGATTTACTAAACAAAGGCATGGTTTTTCTTCACCTGGATTTCTTTTCTTCCTTCAGGTTAGAAGACAACTGCCTTAAACCAAACAAGAAACAAAAATAGCTTGTAATGTTTATAGGGGAATGCAATAAAAACACATAAAGACATTATAAACAAGAAAAGGTTATGCCTCAGACATCGTATTTTCTTTCAACTACTCATGAGCAGTAAAAGTTCTTACATACAGTTATTATGAGTTCATCCAGGACTCCCAAGCCACCATTAGCACGTGGAAAGCAACTACTCAGCACCTGCGCCAGAGCTGGATGCTTCCTAAAGCCCTAGACCTACTGGTCTGTGCTCCAGTGAGTCTGTACGCCTAAGTCCAACATTTTTTGGACATTGCATATCTGGCAGGCTCCACTAGATTTCTGATAGGGGTTTCTGCCAAACTTCACTGGTTTCATTGTGATGCAGATTAGCAGAGTAGCTAACTGCAGATGCCAGCATACCAAAAACATCCTTTGTTTAAAGCATCGCAAGATAAGGTCCCAGCCTCTCCCCCATTGCTCCTTCTTCTTCATCTGTTTTTCTTTTTCAGCCTAAAATTACTCGAGAGGAAGCAGTTTAAGCTATCCCCAAAGTCTGACAGACTTCAAGAGTCTGTGGGTCAGACCTCACTTGTGTAAAACATTGCCTGACTTAAATAAGGAACAGAGGATCAGGACCAAATACAGACACAAATGTTTTCATGACATTTAAATGAAAGACTGAGCATTTTAATGAAAATGGGTTTTGTTTGTTTAATTTAAAACATTCTTCCTCTGTATGGTTAGAAAGACAAATACCACATCACTGTATTTATACATGAAAGAAACCAAGTCGGTTAGTTTCTGATCCTACACTGCATTAAGTTGTGAATTCCCACGGGTTTTGCTGAGGGTCTAATAAAAAGATCTGCTGAAGCCAATGGACAGACTACAGATAGGAATACGTTCTAGTTTAAAGCAATACCACTTCCCAATGAGAGCACAGCACTGGTCTGGACTGCATTCTAGTCTGTACAATAACAAAGAAGGGGGGGGAAGGCAAAAATAATCTCAAACTTTCATCTCTTTCCACAACAAAAGACAACTATCATCAACCCTTCCCACACAGTTGCGAGATTAGTTGTGAAAACACAATATATACACAAACGTCAGCCTCCTTATTCTTCTTCAACATTTACAGTTTAAAAAAAAAAAAAAAAAGTATACAAGAGGTTTTAAAGGAGAGAATTAAATGAGCACAATACACACAGTATAAAGAAAACAGAATGGTGTAACATCTTCCCAGGGGTCCCAAAGAACCCACTCCCCTCATGCGTCATCATTACTACTGACACACTACAGAGTCCATCAGGAAGTATGACTCCATTTGACCCATACATCCATGTGTTCCTAATCCCCAAATATCCTACAGAATTAATACCCAGATTAGATATACATTCTATTGCAACTATAAATAGCAAGCATATAAAACAACCAAGTACAAAATTCAAACACAGAGGAGTACTTAAAAAAAATAAAAAATAATCTATGCAAACTCTGTCCTAACATCTTATTAAAAATATTTCAAAATATTTTTGCACATTATCTTTACAAGAACAGTTTCTATGACACACAGGAAGCATTTTTAAATGTCTTACTTAAACCAAAAGTTCCTTCATAGTGTCCAGAGTAGGAGAATTTGTATATAGCTTCTCAGTTGTTGATAGGTCAGTTTTACAGGAATATTTTCATGTTCAGTGTCTGAAAGCTCACTACTTTTGGATTTCGATTTTCAAGTTCCTCATAGTTCAGTTCAAACTCATTTTTATTTCTACAGTTTTGGCTACATAACCTTCACTACTTGGCTGAGCTCTCAACTGCGGAGTCCTGCTCCCATGGAGCTCACAACTGTGAGCTTTGGCAGCACCATCCGTCTAGCAACGAAGCAGAGTGACACCTCAACCTGCCAACGTGCAAGCCTGAAGACTGGGTACACTGATGACTAACTCCTTTGGGCATGTTCAGCTACATACAAGCACTGGAAAAGACTGGGATGCAAGTATTATACAATAAATTTGCTTGAATGCTGCTAGCAAGCGCCAAGCACTCCATAATCCCACATGTGCTGCAATTAGAATATTAGTAATTCACAACACACTTCAAGAAGGACCTGATTCTGTGTGTTTTTATTTATCCATGAAGACACGGCATGAGGATGTGAAGATGAGAGACAGTCTGAGAGGAGCTTAACAGGCCAGCTGCATTTCAGAGAAGTATTTTCATGCAAGGTGAGTTAAGTTTATTCAGATTGCTGAAGCCATCCCTTCATCTTCCCCTTTTAGAAGTCTCCACATAAGGAAAAGCAAAGGTGGAGATAATTTGATTTTTAAATTGAAGTACTCATTAGCTAGAGGTTCTGGGATTTATAAAAAATGTAGTCCACATTTCTAACTGAAATTAGAAATTCGAAAAGATCAGAAAAGGTCAGAAAAAATCTGACTATAAATTATAATTTTCTCCCCAAAAGTAACTTGCATGGCTGTCTAGAGAATGGTGTCTGTATTTAAATAATCACGCATTTTGCCATAAAACCCCAACAGCCAGGCTATCACTTTTACCCTGTATAGTTCTAGTCTCACCACCAAGTCACCACAGCTCTGCTCAGTGATAAAATACCATTTCACTTCACACCTACCAGTGTCCTAACCACAACAGCAAAATCACCGATAATAGGGCAGGAAGAGACTCAAGAGACTGTTTAGTTCATCCCTCCACTGAAGAAAGCCAAGTCTCTGCTTCACTTCATTTATCAGTCTTACATACAAAGCAAAGCATCCGCTGTATGCAAGCGGAGGGAGACAGAGAGAAAAAATGGGAAATGGTGGCCAGTAAAAGAGCCCCAGACATGCATCGAAGAACACCCTTGGCTTTATCCCTTTTCAGGACACGGGTTTTAACCCATTAGCATCAGGCAAGAGATGATCCATCACTTCAGAAAATAGGTACTGGTAGCTGCAGGTTACAGTCCCTTTGGCTTCTCCATGCACGGATCTCCTAGGGGGTACATGCTATTCACAATGACAGGCAGAAGCAAACAGGCCTGAAGTCACTTTGCTGAGATTTCAAAGTTGTAAACCTTAAGTCTTATGGCTGGCTACTCTGTAAGGCACACGGCAAAACAAGGACTCCTCCAGCTCCTCATGACTTGATTCTCTAGCAAAGAAAGCATGAGCTCTTGCTAAAGTTCTTAACACAGCTGGGCATTTCTGCCCTATCCTCCTCCTTACATCAGCTCTCTGCTCTCTAAGCTTTACTTGGAAAGTCTTCTCTTCAGTAGAGGCACTAATTTGGTTTAAATTACCTATTCCTTTCATCACTTATCTTCAGTTTGTTTTTTTGAAATTCAGTATTTTCCAGGCTCTAACCCTCTGTCAAGGTTGCTTGAAATCGACCAGTAAGTTCAAAGTTATCACAGGAAGTAGGATGAAAGATGGACAGTGTGATCACATAAGCTTCATTTCCTCAAGAAATGAAGTCTAAAAATAACTGAAATACAAAGAAGAATGATAACTGAAAGAATGCAACATGGGCATACAAAAGGTAGCTCATACTGCAATCCCTTAATACATTTTTAGGCAGAAAACCCACAGCAGAACACATGAATCTGACTTGGAAATACACTAAATTGGATATAATAGAAATAAACCGGTTGAAGGAAAATTACCATGCAAAGGGGGACTGATCATCTGAGAAAATAAGCAATTTGAGGACAGGATCTTATTTAAAGAGGCATTGGAATTAAGAGCCTACCCAAAAATTGTGGTGACTCAAAATAGGAAGATATCAATACAGAAGAGGACTGGAATATCATTACCTGAGAAACTAGATGGCCTCAAGGACTGAGATAATAAAAACGGCATAAAAGTTAAGAGTAAAAAGTATCAGATAATGCTGAATGGGAGAAGAGACAGAGAGGCGGTAGATGCCCCATCCCTGGAAAAGTTCAATGTCAGGCTGGACGTGGCTCTGAGCAACCTGATCTAGATGAAGATGTCCCTGCTCATTGCAGGAGGGGTGGGCTAGATGGCCTTTAAAGGTCCCTTCCAACCCAAACCATTCTATTATTCTATGAATATCTGCTTTTAGCTGAGGATTTACCACGTGAAATGACAGCTACCCAGTGACTCCACTGGTATTTTACAGGTAAGAGAAAGATAGGCACAAATCCATGATGAAAAGAAAGTAACCAGTAGAAATACAAAAGTATGCATGTCTTTGTACAAAGTCTTGATAAAACTTCACACGAAACATTGCACACAATCCTGAACACCCGCAGTCAAGTAAGATCAACAGAGATTAGAGCAGGTGCAGAGAGGGACCCTAGGCTGGCCAGAAAAACTGGAAGACCAGAATCTCTAGGAGGCTAAAAGTGCTCACCTGGGTAAGCTTAAAAGAAAAATACAGGAAAGTCCAGGACGTTATTTCAGCTCAAATAAAACTAACATTTTACGCAGAAGTGAATGTCTATAAACTGCCGATGAATAAACGTAAGCCAAAAACGTACAGGTTCCCAGCCACCAGAGCTTTGAGATTTTGACATGACCTGCTCTACCAGGCACAAAACAGAGCATCTGTTCATAAATTTTTGACACTGCTGTATGGCAGCAAGGGACAGGGCTGAACAAGCCCCTTTATTTCCTACTTTCTACTTTTCCCATTTAATGGTCATTCAACAGCATATGGTTTTTATAACATCAGAAACGCATTGTGGACACTCCTGAATTTGTAACAGGGGACTAGCCAACTTCTGAAACATTTAGTTGTGATGATGTTATTTCACCAGTGCTCTTGTGAGGAGCTTATGAGGTCGAGGAAAGAAACAGCTGTATCTCTCCCAGCCTCGGAGGTTGCCTCTCCTGGGCGCAGGGGGAACACCCCAGCAACACTGTAGGAAGAACAGTGTTTTCCAAAACCTGCTGTTGCTATTAGTATGAACAGGATGTTTCAGCCACCAGAGCTGGAGAGTCCAGTGCATTTTACAAGCCCTTCGTTTACAAAAAATTCTTTCAGGGAACATAGTTCTTTGTGTGTTTGGGAGAAAAAAATGGCACTTATTTTAGGTAAGTGACAGAAACACCAGAAGGCTATTTTAAAGCACCACTTTCTAAATGTTTGGCTCTTTCTGTTCAAGTCAGAAAAAAAGCAAACAAATACATCACACAGAAGCAGAGAGTTGAATGCAGAAGTGGATGAGGCTTACAAGACGTGAGTTTTAAGATATTCAGTAGCCTGTCAAAGGTAACATAATGTCCCTTCATACTCAGGGCACACCTTCCCTCAGAGGCCTCCAACTCTGCAAACATTAACCAAGATGGAAAACACACTTCCAAAAAAACCTAAATGCCTGCTGTTACTCTGCCCCATCTGCAAACGGAGAAGTTGAAGCACAGAAAGATTAGAAGACTTACCCAAGGCCACAAAAAAAAAAAAAAAAAATAAAATCAGTGGCTGTCAGGAATGCAACCTCAATCATTTGACACCAAAGCCTACACTTTATCAGTCTTCAAAATATCTCTTCTGCCCGTTTATCTGCTCATAAAGGAAATGCACTAAAAAAAAAAAAAAAAAAAAAGCAACTCAAGCTCTTTAGTACAACTATAAAATACACTAAGCGATCTAGTTCTGTTTATAGGCACTCCCCAATTTCTTTGCTCTTAATCATATACTTTCTCAAAAGATCACAGTGCAACTGAGCTTGTAAGCACAATGAAGGAAAAATGTGGATGGCAATATCACTCTATTCACTCGCCCATCCCACTGTGAAGTGACTCAGTTAAGCAGCTCAGTAACAAATGCTTCCTCCTGCCCACGAAGGCAAGAATGGGAGAGAGCACTTGAGCCCATCCACGCACTCTTCACAGACGTTCGTCCAGACAAGCCATTTGCTCTTCAAAATGAATGAGCGAAAGATTTCCTTCCCTTCAAGTATCACATCTACACTGACTTAGGAACTGAGACAAGTTTCATCAACTTACTGATCAGAATCAAAACATTTCAGTAACTCATATTGGGTCAGAGCTTCTTTAATGGAAAAAAGACCTTCATTTTCCATTCACCCCAGTGTGCCTAAGACTGATATATTTTGGGCTTGAATGAGCACGCTTTCTTTGTAGTTTTGCCTTCATAATAAAAGAGATGCCTTATTCTCTCATTTATCCCTCCTGCAATATTTGGGAAAGCTGTTGCAATTACAGAGCCACATACTCGAACCAGGGGGTGGAAGCCATCTGATCACCTGGGGAAGTCCAATCTGTCCTCCCTGCGCAGTTCCCTCACACGACCCACATTTCACTTGGTGCACAGAAGGAATCGGGGCTATACAACAAGTAACTTCTCTGCAAATCCTCAACGCATTGCAGATTTTGGAAAGTACATTGCAAATGAGACAAAATATTAACATAAGACAGGACAGTTTTATGGTTAGGGTGAATGAATGTCATTTCTACTTGGCAACAACATTATTCCAAAACCTCAAGAATTTACTCATTGTAAGCCTTGCTGTTGGCTGCTTGTTGCATCACCTGGAATGAAGGTGGATATTGGCTGAAACTTCACCTGAACACACAAAACATTGCAGTAACGCCTACCATCACCACAAACACCTTTTTTAACAGGTGGCAAGCATCCTGAAGATCAGATATGGAAAATAAGTAGGAAGCTCTGCCCTTAATCTGACCACCTCTACCGAATGAGAATAATATCACATAGTTGTTCGATACTGTTATGAAACTGAAGGCATTCATGGTGATGCTCCACTCATGTGCTGTGGTGTAGCTCTATGGAAGCACTCAAAGAAATTAGTAATTCTATTTTTAATTGAGTGCTTGAATGCCTGTTCAGTAAAAATCAAAAAGTCTATATAGACTCTCAGCAAACACTGGGGATAAAATGAAACGCCGAATAGCTAGCTGGTCACAGAGGCCACAGTTTGATAAACGCTTTGTTCCGTGACGGTGACACCCTGCTCCACATCTAATCACACCCCTACGGCTTCTGTTGGAGTGGTACAGCTGTTGGCAGGGCCACGTGGTGAGCCACGTCAGGGAACCCACCCAGATTAACAAAAAATAGCCTGGTGGGGAAAAAATGGTCACACTGGTTTCCAGTCCAGTTTTCGCACAATCTTACAAAAAGCTGCACCAGCACATGAGGGGAAGAAAGGGATGGAAGGAGGGTAGAGAGACAGGGCTGCTGGAGCAGATGCTACAGCTGAGGTGTTCACCAGCCCAACCCAGAATGAGGTGATGGGAAAGGGGGTGTAAATGTGTGGTGATAGAAACTTAATGAAAGTATCCTGAGTAGAGTACAGTGACCAGACTACACTGGCACTGCCAGAATTGAAGTTAGGAACTCTTTGCGTGTTTGACTTTGTTGCCTAGTGTCCTTGTATCGCAGCAAATCCTGTGCTACCACATCTATTATCATTATTATAAAATATTTATTACAAAACAGCATTTGCACACTACAATGCCAGGTAACATTCAGATTCTAAACCCATGCAGAAACACTGTACTGTGGCACCATGCTCACACCAGCGTCAATCCTCTGTGTATCACAGGATTACAGAGGTTCTCCCACTCATGCTAATGAATGAGGTAGAAGTAGTAGGTTATTAGCTTATGTGGAATAAAACTAGAAAGGTAAGAAACTAGTGGTTTTACAGCCACCAAATTTGCAGGACTGATAAGTCAAGAATATTTGGGATCCCCATTTCCATTTGAAAGACCCATGAAAGGCTTTCAAAACTAAAAAAAATAAGAATTCAAGTCCATGCCTAACTGTAGTCCATAGCAAAACTCCCACAAGCTCAGTCATGCAGAAGGAGGTCTCTTAACTAATGTCTCTGAAGTACACACAATTCTAACAGAACGGCCCTTAACAGCTTTTCATTTCCTTAACTAAAAGGGAAACCAAGTTAAATTTCCATTTCTAGTAGTAATAATAGCTGAGGAAATAATGGAAACTGGTAATATAATTTAAATAACATAGGCAGCAGCCAGGAGGGAATAGGACTTCCTCTAAACCCATTAGGAAGGAACATGGATACTATTTTTGCTTTTTGTTCAGTATTACTGAAAGTTACCTCTCTACACAGCATTCACTTGACCATGCCTTTAGCAAGCCGGATGTGTTACTTTCAATAGCTTCAGAACACATTAAAATAATTTGCTACAGCAGTAATTTCACTTTACTACTAATATCAGTCCAAGAAAGAGTCTTTGCTCAGAAAAAAGAACTTCCCTTAAGCTCAATGAAAGTTCTGCCTGATAACGACTTCACGAATAGCCCATTGCACAGAATTAGCATTTCAGGTTCACAAGACCGATTGACTATAAATAATGAGATAGTTAATTTACAAACGTCATTTCTTGTGAGTTTACACGCGTGCTCATCTTCCCTTCTTCTCTAACCATTTCCCACTGAATTATGCAAGTGGCTATGCTCTCATTCCTCTGCATCTCAAGAGCCAGTCCGCAGCTGCAGGCAGTCAGCAGAGAGGAGCAAGAGAAATGATATATTGCAGATATTTTATTTTTGGAAACTGTATTGTAAATAAAGCCATTTCCAGAGATATTCCATGGACGTGGAGCGCTTGGTCATGGAGCCAGCGCCTTGTGTAACAGGAGGAGTATTGTTTAGGGTTGCCTGCTTTAAAAAGCCACTCCTGGTAACACAGTTTACAAAGCTATAAAAAGCTAACAGCATAACTATTGAGAGCAAGCAGACAAGGGGTTTATTACAAAAACATTACCGTAAAGTGGAAAAAGAAAAGTTTTATTAAATCACTTAGCTTTCTGTCACTCGGAGGACATCATCTCGGCTGACACTTACTGCGTGTGGAAAGGTGGGGGCTCCTAGGCAGCCCTGCGCAGCCCCATGGCCAGGTGCTGAAGACAGCTCTGCCGCCTCCCCGCAGCTCCTGCCGCCAGCAGCCGCCTTCAGTTATCTTCCATTTAATTCTGCTTTATTCCCCCCTGCCGATTATCGACACGTGGCAGAGACAAGGGATCCCACGACTTGGCCTCCCGCTCTTCTTCTGCCAAGCGACCGTCAGCCTCTGGAAAAGCGTTAGCAGAAAGGATCGCTTGAACATGCACAGGCGCTCACAAGCAGCTGTAAATTTCCACTCCCCGCTGCCTACGGCCGGACTCCCGGCCTCCCTCCGGCTCCTCGTCGTTCCTGCTCTGACTAGCTCCGTGGCTGGGTGTGCATTTTTCCCCACCGCCCTCTCCCTCGCTCGTCTTGCTCACAGGCTCACACCCCCCCCAAACTCCACGTCAGAGGAACGTGTGGAAAAGCAAAGGAAGAAGCGATCGCTCCGCCGAGAGGTTTCTCCGGGGTTAAGGGAGGCGATGCGATGATTTCGCATCACTTCTGTAAGTTTCCATTGCCCTCCAAAGTCTGTCAGTGTAGGAGAGGCATCGCGGACGGGTCCTCGCACCATCACGTGGCAGAGGCTGCTGGAATTAAATTATTCACCTTGCCATCCTGTTAGGAATGCAAATAAGGGAGTGCAACACCAGGTTGTTTTTACAAGATAAGAATAAAATCAACATGCTCACAACACCGCATCTTTCAGTGGAGTCCTGCCCAGAGAAGCCAAAGTTAAGCTGCTTCCTGCCTGACTATATATTATAACGTAAAGATCATAACACTTTTCCACAATAATACTGGGGGGGGGAACACTGCAGTATACTCTAAGCAAAATTTTAATCACACTGAAGAAGTGCATTAGCCTAAACTATTTTTCCAAAGGCTTATGTGAAGAGGAAAAAAAAAAAAATCATACAATTAAAATATTCTGAAACAAGTGCTACCAGCTATTATCAAGCACACAAATACAGCAAAATGCAATTAAAGGAATTTTTAATGCTTCTCTCTTCTCTCTCAGCAGCTATTGCTCAGCAAGCACCACATATTCCCAAAGGGAACTGCAAGTGCCTCTCCCACCAGCCTCACTCCCTGGCTGTCTAACAGGCATTGAGAGCGGGGAAAGGAGGATGCTTTCCCAGCCACCATGGGCACTGCAGGACGGGATTTAAATCCCATCCTCACCCGGATCTCAGCCAAGCCGGGATGAGAGCCCAGCACGTATTTATGCTGAGGTCACCAGCTCAAGGGGAGATTTCACCTCCCATCCCCTCTTCCTTAGGCTAAAGCCCAGCCAAAGCCCCACATTATTAAGAATAATTTTGTATACTACATTTGCTTGGGGAGCTCATCTCAGCCCCTGCCGCATACCAGCTCTACAGCCACATCAGATCTTAATTTAGGGCTCACCTGCAGTACCTATGCACAGCCCTTCATTAGAGGCAACCAAAAAAGCATGAGAAACCTCATTTCTGAAGAATACAGATGAAATAGCCAACTTTTAAAGGGGTAATATGCTTTGCTAGTCATCCCACCTCCTAATCAAGGCAAACAGGAGTATTCCAAATCCTCACTTTGAAAAGCCAAGAATCAGCAACCTGCCTGGCTTTAGTTTCTCCCCGGAATTCCTGGGCAGAGAGAGGCAGAAGTCGTCCCTCCTCCCTTAACCTCCCTCCACTTGCTCCTGCCTTTGCACAGGAGGTGCGGAGTCGACTTCAGATCAGCAGATCTGTGCTCTCAACTTATCTGTAAAGCACGCCGCCGTTTGTGCTTACGCTTTCCCTAACAGGTCATCAAGATACCTCAGCCCCATGTTTTCGGACCGCCCTGAACAGTACTGGGAACAGGCACTAGTGCTGCTCCTGCTGCACCCAAAAGCGCTGCAACAAGTGACACCAAGTGGCAATTTCTGCTCCAAACCCGTAGTGAGATATTCCTCCAGCACAGAATTACAGGCTTCACATTAGATACTTGGGCCAGGTTTCCTCTCCAGGCCACTGCCAGAGATAGATCAGCAAGGGATGCTGTGGACACCAAGCTTGGAGCAGGACAAGCCGCTCTCCGAAGCAGCATCTTTCTCCAGGAAGCTTAGTGGGCACAGGGGCAACCAGCACAGGCCGACGTTTCGCGACACAAAGGACCTGGGGGAAAAACTCTTTGGGGGCACTGTTTCATGGGCGCCTCGCTCTGCCCCAGCTTGGCGGGGAGAGAGAAGGGGCACTGCGCCCTGTGGCACCCCGGCACCTTACACCCACTCTGGGGCTGGCCCCTTCATTTTTATCGGATACCGCGGCCTTTGGGTAAACATCATAGCAAAAGTTAAAGGTTAAAAACCTGCCCTTGGCTACTACTGAAGGTATCAGCTTTTCCTAAGGCAACACAAGAATCTAAGCATGTTACATCATTAATTTCCACTGTGTACTTTTAGGAGAATAACTCTTTTTTTTTTTTTTTTCCCCCTCTCCTGAGGGAAATTATATCCTTTCCATAGCGCATTCACCACCACTTCAACAGGTAAAAAGATGCCACTCTCTTGCCCTGTAGACTTCAACATTGGTGGGTGCTACCCTGCAGTTGAATAATTACAAAAAAGACTGAATAATCCCCCCCCCAAAAAAAAATCTGGTTTAGATGCACATTAAGGAGCCCCACTGGATAATCTGTATATCACCGAGTTCCTTGAAGTATTCACAGACCCTTTTCAGTAAGCAGCGCTCTAGAAGCATAAGAACATTATCTAGAGAAGTATTATCCTCTGTTTTGGACTAAACATGTCTGTTTTTCTGGTTCTGAGGAGTAAAATTGAATATGCACTCCATGTACAGTTCAACTCTGCCAGTCTTCTACATGAGGAAATATTTTTGGGCTTTAGTAGGAGCCCTCTACACACCAGAAGAGCAAGAAACACACCTGCTCCCATCCCTGCATTGCAGCAGGAAAAAGAGGGCAAAGTGAAGTAGCTAAAGGGGGAAAAAATTCTCTGCTTTTCTAATACTCTGTTTCATCTTCAGTCAGTTAATTCTCAGATGACAGGAAAAGGCCCTGAACCATCCAACAAGAATTAAGCCGTAATTACTTAGTGCTCTTACATGTTGGGGGTTTTTGTTGTTGTTGTTGCCAAGAGGTTATTAAATATTTCAAAAGAAATGTTTTCTTCAATTCATAATTTGTAGCCATCTCAAATCTGGAATGACGTAATTATGAACAGCCAACAATTCTTGATAGTCTCAAAGTACACTAAAAAGAAATCTCTGTGCACTGCTAGAGGACTCCAGCCTCCACATATTTATATTCTATTTGTTTCCTTTAAAGTGAGCAGAGTCCCCAGGCTAAAGCATGGTTAGAGTACTTTTGAGAAATATTTGTCCTTGGTTTTGTAACTTAAAATTATGCCATCTAATAAAGACCAAAGGAAGAAAACCCCAGTCCATTATTCCTACCCTTTCCATTTATTTTTTGAATTTGAAAAGAGAAATTAGGGAGCTTGAACAATGAGTGTGGTAGCAATAAATTACAGAGACAGATGATAAACACACTGTACATATATATTAATTTTGTTCATTTAATCACCCACTTCCAGTCTGTCTACCTCCTCCAAGATGACTCCCAGCTTCCCAAAGCCCTAAGCAGCCTCAGATAATAACAATAATAATAATAATCATCATCATAATCATCCATCCTTCCTTCCCCCAAAATTGCTCAATGCCAAGGCCCCAGGCCATCAAAATTCAGTGCTCCACAGTGACAGGTTTAGTTGTATAATATCGCTTATCAAGAGGAGAAACTTTAGAATACTAAAAAGATTCACCCACCCTCCAAAACCTGAAAACTAAAGACATCATCCTTCATCCTTCTCTTACAGATCCCAAGATATCAACATTATGGCACTTTACTGGGGCAGGGGGAACTAAAACCAAATTACACTACCTACATTGTAAAGCTGTTACATTTTAACTCTAGGCATTAAGCTTTATGACAAAGCAATATAAAAAGTGTGCCCAACAACACTTCTAAACCTCATAAAACAAGAGGAGAGACTTCACATTAACTTCATGCTTCTGTGTTCTTCTACAAGGTCGCAGATACTCATTTTCCTCAGATCCCTTGCAAAAGCAATGTGGACACTCCAAATCAATGGCATTAAAACTCCTCTTCATCAAATCAATCCCCAATACAGACGTACACCAATACCCTTGCTTTCTCTCTTTCTCCCCCATACAGTCTCAGAGAGAGACAAGCCCAGAACTGAGCCTACACACCAAGGCCCTCCCCCTCAAGCCACTGGCACCAAAAGGCAAATTAAACCTTGGCTGCTCATCCAAACACAAAACAAAACCAAAAAGGGGGTACAGTCTACAGAGGGGTAGGTGGTTTTCCCTATGGCCATTTAAAAAGCTCCTGGCCTCCCTCAAGACTAGAAATACAACATTTCTTTCATGAAGCGTAGGGAAACAGAGAGCAGCCAGAGGCAGTGGCCAACCTGTGGCTGCATTTTACCAGAAGTAAGTGGGAGGATTTAAATGGATGCTTTGTACAAACTTTTCCTAAAAATGCAAACAGGTCTTCAGTGGGTTTCCCCTCTTCCTCCTGGCTCCCTCTAGTGCTCTTAAACACATAGTGCCTTTTTCTTCCTGTTTTATTTAATGCAAATATACATTGCCAAGATGATTTTTGTTTTTTTTTAGAGACCTGCACTCTTACACACTGCCCAGGAGTTTTTATTGAATGTATTATTCACATGTACATCACTTCAGCAATCATATGCCAACACTAGCCTTTCTACCAGAAACCTTTATGTGTTAAACAGTGTGTGTACAGGCTGGCATATTTAAAATTTGAGTCATTTTAAAGGCATCCATCAGATTCATCCTTAAAGAAAGTCAGCTAAAATTAATTCCTTTCCATGCATATTCCCGCCCCAAACAGGAATTACATCTAAACAGGAGGTTACTAAAGCCCAACAGCTGAAAAATAAAACACATTAAAATTCTATGCGTGCTCTAAAGGGTCACTTATAAAATGTTAATCACATCCCTTATCTACTGTGTCTCAACATAAAACACAATTAAGAACCATACCTGCACTCCCACTTTTATGAGTGGAGGAACAGTGAAGTCATGACAACATCATACTTCTTACCTGCAGACATATGCAAATAGAAAGTAATCCACCAAACTCAGTAACTCCCTGAAGAGGTAAGCCAAACTGCTTCTATCCCAGCTCTGTATAGTCAACCATTTCAGTGTACGTGTTTGTTTGCTTAAGGTCTATTTACAGAATTAAAAATGTGAAAAGTAATGCTCATTTCCGAAGGAACAAGAAAGACAGCTTTGCTGAAGATTTAAATTTTAACCTCTCACTACATGTATACCGTGAGATGCCCACCCTTACAGTTCATATTGTAGCACACTAAAAAAAAAAAAAAAAAAAAAAAAGTTATTTACAGTAGCAACAAAGATACACAGCCCAGTAAGTCCTCACTGTCTAATATGCTGGAAGATAGTCCTTGCATCACTGCTAGCTTTTTTGTTCATTAGATTGCAAGATTCTTTTGTGTGTATAAGAGCATTTATCTGCCATCTCCCATTTCTGAAATATCCAAACAATACTAATACTGTTTAGTCTTCTTGCAAATATTTAATTTAGTTGCTGGTTTCCACCTAAGTTCAGCAATTTTCTTAATGTTAGGCACAAGTTAGTAAGACAGCATGGGGTACTGCAAGTTACGACATCCCCTTCTAACATGGTCACATACGCAAAAAACCCTATCTATGTTCCCTACAGCTTCCCTGGTGGTAAACGGAGCATCCCTAACCAGAACTCTCAACTTCCTGCGAGTGTTTGAAGCTGAAAGCTGTACTAGTGCATATTCATCTCACTAATGGTGAAGTGTAACGAAAATACTAGACTTTTGATTACAATAATTCTTTATATATCATGTGTGGCTCTGTCTTGAGAAGGGAGTTTGGGAAAATGAGAAATGGAGTACAACTTTTCCTCTAGTGACCACTGCTATAGAAGTCCAAAGCATTTTTCATCGGATGCTCTCAAGATGACTTGCAAACAAACAAAATCAAGCTTAATTTGAAACACAAGTTAAACGCTTCTGGGAGGCACTCGCCATAACACCCATTGTAGTATGAGGAAATTGAGGTGGCACCAAGCAAACACGCAAAGATGTGCGCTTTAAAACGTATCGTTAAAGAATGTCAGTAGATAGGAAATGTCACTCCAGATCAGACAAAGCTCCATCAAATCCCACCTCCAAGTGTAGCTGATGCCAAGTTCAAAGTATAAAAGAAATATGTATCAGAAGAGGGACCACTCTACTCTTCCGGCTTCTAACAGTTAGCACCTTAGAGGTTTGCTGAAGTGTCATCCAAAATCACCATGCTAAATAGCTACAAATGGCTCCACACTCATTCACTTTAAAAATCCTAAAAAAGCAACTATTCCTTTTCTTGGGAGACTTTGAAATCCTATCTGCAGTACTCAGATACAATAGATTGCTTCACATTGCTTCTCATTCTTGAGACTGCTCTAGATGACAGATCAAAAAAGAAATCAGCACCATCAATGATTTACTGCATCCCAGTTAGTTACTTTTTCAGGGCAGCAAAAGCCAGGATTTACCCGCAGAACTATTGTACTTCTCAAGTGATTGCCTCAGACAAGAAAACAACTACTACCAGAAAGTCCCATACAGAGGTAGGGTGTTACACTGATGAAGAAATGAGTTCAGACCAAAGAAACTAAGAGTCAGTTCTTATTTCTGTCACATATTTCGACACGGTCTTGGGAAATCAAATGCATTCAGGACCGTAAGGTGCTTTGACACTACAGTGATGGAACCCAAACCAACCTAGTAGGCAGTACCCAGTTTGCTGCATCCTCTTCTCACAGACTGGGATCACAATTCTGCAGCTTGCGTGATGTACGTCACCAGAAACCATACCCACAGACAGAACAAACTTCTGAGTCTCTTCTCATGCAAGTTAAGAATCCTACTAAAGCAGAACGGTTGAGCCAAAAATAGAATCACAGAACCATAGAACTGTTTAGGGTTGGAAGGGACCTTGAAGATCATCTAGTGCCACCCCCCCTGCCATGGATGGGCAGGGACACCTCCCACTAGACCAGGCTGCTCAGAGCCCTGTCCAACCTGGCCTTGAAGACTTCCAGGAGTGGGGCAGCCACAACTTCCCTGGGCAGCCTGTACCAGTGACTCCCCACCTCATTGTGAAGAATTTCTTCCTAATATCTAATCTAAATCTGCCCTCCTTTAGTTTAAAACCATTCCCCCTTGTCCTTTCACTACATGCCCTTGTCAAAAGCCCCTCTCCATCCTTCCTGTAGGCCCCTTCAGGCACTGGAAGGCTGCTAGTAGGTCACCTCATAGCCTTCTCTTCTCCAGGCTGAACAACCCAACTCTCTCAGCTGGTCCTCACAGCAGAGGTGCTCCAGCCCTCTGATCATTTTTGTGCCCCTCCCCTGGACCCGCTCCAACACATCCATGACCTTTTTGTGTAGGGGGCCCCAGAGCTGGACGCAGTATTATTATAGAATAATATTAGGCTGAAACAGTCTAAACTGCTGCTTTCAGATGAATAATTACAGGTTTTTCCAGTGTCATAATAATGCTTAGGTTTCATTATTTAATTCATGAAAAACAGCTGCTATTTTTAAGCAAGTGTTGCTCTAAACTGACTTGCCCAAAGTCACACAAGAAAATCTCCACCAGTTAACACTGTTCTCCTGGAAAAAGAGAACCTGGGTCTTCCCACATTTTTGCTCTTTACGAGTTTCTGTCATGCAACAATGTTTGTTTAAAATATCAGATCAGGATAGGGAATCCTGAGAACAATTCATTGAGCTGAAGTTGCATGCGGAGACAAGTACCCTGAAGACCTTCTTCCTGACAAACGATTAAGTATCATAGAATCATAGAATGTTTTGGG
>JMFS01082581.1:0-10392 GCA_000699545.1 Podiceps cristatus
GACGCTGAATGGCCTGAAATTCCTAATACTTTACTTCCCTGAACAACAGCTTTTGATGCAGCAATTCCTAGAAACTCAAACCAGGACTGAGAGCAATCACAAAGCTGAAAAAAAGCCATGCCAACCGTAAATGAGCTGGAACCAGGAGCATTATGCATCTGCTACCACTTTAGAGTTTGGTTGTGCTACTGAGCATCATCTGAAGTTCTGAGATAGCAGGACATCTCTTTGGGAAAGGCTAGCGGGAACCAGAATGGACCTTATTGACTGCAAAGGTGAAGAATGCAGTGTGGTTTTCTCCACACCTACAGTTCCAACCTGCTCAGTACTGGCATGCCACAGCCCTGATAACAAACAAATGGATCAGGTGCCCCTTCTAAGGACATTAGGGGGGGATGTGCATGTGTTTTATGCTGCTCCTAAGTCCAGTGCTGACAACAGAATTTCAAGGGAACTTTGTACACATAAGATGCCATCTCTCCTCTCTTGCAGTAACTGCTGTGGAAATTGTGCCAGCATCCTCAGCATGGAAATATAATGCAAACTGCTCATCCCAGGACTCCAAAAAGATTAACTGTATCCAAAAAAAAAGCAACCAAAGCTCAAAAACCTAGCTCGGGAACAGAACTGTCAGAGTATCCACATACAGCAGGGAAATAGAGAAAGAGATATAGAGACAGTAACAACTCTCTACATTTTTGCTAGAAACTTATTTCCCAGCTGTCAGAAGGAAGAGTAAGGTGAGCTCATGAATAACAGCTTTTGCTGGTTCCCTTGACCACCAGAACAATCTTTAGCTATCCATCCTTTAGCAGTCTGTAATAACCTCCCCATCTGTGTCAGCAGATATATTTTAACAGAAAAAGTGCAAGAAACAAAATCTTCTTTTAAACTCAACGACTTTCAATAGCCTTTGTGCTGCACCCACAAACCACCTACATTACATGAACTGGCCTGTCTCATTATCTTTGTGATGCCAAAAAGTGTCTTCCCAACCATATGTTATATAGTTCATGAAAATCTACTCTGCCATCTACTTTTCAAGAAAGAACCTCTGGCCTTGCAGCTCTGGAGGGTGATGAGCCAGTCTTCTGTGCTCTCACAAGAAAATAATTTTTTAAAAAAGCACATCAGAAACTAAAAAGCTGAGGGAGACTCGGCATGGTAGGCGGGTGTTGCAGAATGCTATGGTAAATGATTGACTCTGCCACAGGACTTTTCAATGGCCACATGCATGCTATCGTCTTTGCACTGCAGCACAACCCTCAACTCACAACGAGGGGTTGCAATGAAACAAGCAAAATGTGCTCAAATATCAAAATAATTGAGGCAACAGATTTATGTCAGACTGATTTTTAGGTTCTGCCTTTCTCCAGTCTTCTGTAGGATTCTTTATTCTGAGATTCCCAAGCTGCTTCTTTATGATACTGCCAGCAACAGTGAGTGCCACGAGCAGCATCCTCATTTTTGATGCATTACAGTCCCTTTTGAAATGCCTCAAATACAGTTTGGTAAAGCCAGCTGTAAGCCTGAAGGAGTGAACATCCCACCTCCAGGCATGCTCAGCTGCTCTCCACGGGCAGTTAAGGAGACTGCCTGGGTTCAGCTGCTGAGCATCCTACTGGGACCACACTATGGGGTTTTCTCGGCCAGCCTCAGCTCTGCCCTCCCCAGCACAGCTGGGGCGGTGGCAGCTGCAGCTCCCAGCCACATGCTACGCCGAGATGACTTGTATGCTGCAAGTGACACCTACCACAGCAGGGCATCCCCCGCTTTCCTAAATCCTATGGGCTACTTAAAACACGTAATGGTTTTCAACGTTGCACACTGGCAAATTATTTTTTCCAGACCACTGTTGCCATCTCTGCTCTGTATCAGTGTACTTGTGGGATATATTTAAACAAGCACCTTTGTGATACCAAACTCTGATTTCTACCCGTTTATTTTCCCGGCATTTAATCAGTTATGTTATTATGACATGGTCCTTCTTAGTTTGAAATGAAAGGCTTTAGCCCTAAGGCTGAATGAGGCACAGCCACAATGCAGTGTAAGGTTAAATCTCCTATTTGGACCTGGATGGAGCACCAGGCTAGCAGGGCTATTCTGCTTCTTATAACCCTGCTAGCTTACTCAGAGAATAAGAAGTTTCTAGTACACCTTGACTTTCCTGAACTTGTTTGCAAACTTTTAAAATTAGAAGTATTTGGGGTTTACAATTTTTTCTTGAATTCTGATTGAACCATTTAACATAACTGAAACAAGTATAAGCTATAGCTAGGTCTACGTGCTTTTATTTTTATTTTTAAACTGAAACACTGTTTTCAAACTGTAACAATTCCAAAACTATCAAAATGCTGAAAGTGTGTGAAATTTAAACCCAATAAAACACATTGTGAAAACCAGTGGAGTTTAAACATATAAATATTTCCCATTTCTTCACTTCTCCCTCTTTTGGTCAATTCTAGTTGCAGAAATACTAAAGAATATTAAAACTCCATAAATCCATGATAATATGACAAGGGCTAAACCTTGCCTGATCTGGCAAGTGAGAGGAAGGTGGGAGGAATTCCGAGGGAGTGGCTGGAGTGAGAAGCGAAACTGCAAGACCGTGAGATGGTGATCAAAGGGAACAAGGACTCTCAGGCACAGTGAGAAAATGCATTACTGTCCTGGAGAGATGAAGAATATCTGTAAAAAACAGTGTCCTTTTTGTGCTGCAATTCCCCCAACATTGTTCAGAAGACTTGGTTTTTAGCCGTTACATTAGCCCAATCCGGAGAATTTGATCAGCTTCCTTAAATTCACCTTGTTCTCTCAAATAATGTCCCAAGCTCTAGAGTGCATTTCACTGTGCACTGGAACCAAATAGAACACCAGATATGTCCACATTGCAGGGACTATCCACCCAACTGGATGTCCAAAGGCTTAATGAGCTGATGTTTGAAAAAGTTTCATCTAAGAGTCTGGAAAGGCAAATAGTACAGCACCACGTCAGTAAGAAACAAATTAGCCAGCTGAGCTTCTTTTTATTGCTGTTGTCAACCACAACAGTCTCTATACATCAAGCAAATAACTTTAAGACTCAGAAGATAATTGTGTTTTAAAGCAATAATTAATGCTGTTCATTTTTCCTTAGATAAAACCCCAAACTTTTCTCTATTGCAATGGTAAGATTTTTTTTTTTTTTTTTTTTTGAGGCATTTTCTACTGTAAGTTGGAGCATAAAGATCCTTCAGGTATAGTATAGACAGATATCAAAGTGATGGGAGGGAAAACATGTAAATTAAAAAACATCCTCCTACTCCCCCCCCAAAAAAAAAACCCCACAACTCACACACAAAAAAAAAAAAAAACAAAAACAAAACAAAACAAAAAAACCACAACTGAACAAACAAAGCCCTAAACCCCAAAAAACCCAAAACAGCAGAACAGTCTGCTCCTTAATTCTGAAGTCCTGATACTATTTTTTTTTTAAGCTGGCACACCTCAGTGCTACCCCATAGCTCTGATTTATATAATTTTATTCTGGTGCTGAATGGAGCAGAGACACAATTTCTGAGCACATACAATATTTCAGGTGATAGAACAAGGTCGTGGTGGGGAAGGGGGGAAGCAGTGTTTTTTACTAAAGAATTAGAAGGCATTTTGGAAGTCTTCATCACTTCCAGATAGAGCTGAAATTTAAAATACTGTCTTAAGATTCCATTTTCTTTTCTGCTCCTGACTAAAGTTAGACACCTGTTTCTACGAGCAGCATCTATGGTTTGTTTATAGTAGTTTCTACGTAGCAACAACTGTTTTAGTGTTCGGGGAGGAGCTGTACCTCTCAAGTTGGTCAAGAGATGGACACACAGAAAAAAAACAGTGAAGGGAAAGAAAGAATTTATATGGGGCTTGGAGGCCCACTCCAGTCAGGGCAGTGGGGTGGGCTGTTAGGATGACCATGGTCTGGGCACCCTGGATGAGCTCAGAGAACTTGTGCAATGCTTAGGCAGCAGCATGCAGGCACCAGTGGAGAAGAATAAAATAGCTGGGGATATTAAGAAAGCAAGGCAATATGAGGTACTGCAATGGAAAATAACAGCTTTAAGGACCTTTGAAGATAAGATGGGGATCCAGTGAGAGATCCTCCCATGGGAGTGGCACCACTCAAGCAATAGGCCAAGAAATTAATTTAGCTCTTACACTCTGAAGAATGGAGGAAAGGAAGGGCTAAACATGATTGTACTATCAAGGCAGAACTAAACGTAAGGCTGAATAACGGTCCAGTGCAATGAAGAGATCACATTTAGACAAAATTCTCCCAGTATCTACTAAATGGAGGGAAAAAAATATTTAAAAATATACTGCTGCATCCTTAGCAGCGAGGAAGGAGGAGGCCTCCCTTGTTTAAAACCAATATATATATAACATTTAGAACTAGTGATATATAATTTATTTTTTATTGACAGCATTAGAATGGGGAACTTCATTGGACAGCCTGGAGAAGGGGGAACAGTGTAGTCACTGCTTGAAATCCCTCCCTGCGTGCAAAGCACAGGCAAGACCTTCACAACTCAAGTGATACATTACTGTCATGTTGTGCAAGGCTGGACTACTCCTCTTGCACCTTATGGACATATGAATAAAGTATGATTAAAACCAAAAAATATGCCTTGAATGACTTGGTAAGATTTTTTAATTATTATTTTTAAAAGACATATCAGGGAGCTATTAAAATCAGAATTAAATAAAGGATGATTATAACATAACTGCCTTTTTAACAGGTGGGGATTGAAAAGTTACAAATATTTTCCTTTTTAGTTCGGATAACTTTTTACAGCTATGAAAGCAGCTCTCGAGTGCTTTGAAGCCAAGTGTAACCAAACCACCCACTGACTTATGAGTAACTCTGCAGAAATGGCTATCAAGTGCAACTCCAGTAAGGCCACTGGAAAAAAACTGCCGACAAACATCGCCTTTATTTCATACACTAAGCTTAGTAATTATAGAGTGAAATTCAGCTGAAGGGACCCAGCGAAGGCTGGGATTTTCACACTTACCTTAGGAAATATTTGCTCAGTTTCTTTTTGGGGCTTCATGTGTTTATGACGAGGAGGCAGATGTTGGCAGCATGCCGATCCCCACACTCTGTCTGGGCACTGTGGGCAGAAGAAAGAAAACAAAATCAGAAGAATGAGTTTTCTAAATGGGATAGTCTACTCACGGTGGTGTATTTGCCCCTTGATGTGCCATCCTGAAGTGCATCTTCACCTGGAAAAAAGTAAGTAACATATCAAGCAGGACCATTTTAGATATTTTCCTTATTCAAGCCACTCTCCATTTCTTTGAAAGAAAAAAATACTTCCTAACAGGACCGGATCCTGTTTTTTCACTCTCTTTCTATCCCACATATTTTCTTTCCATTGGGCTGTATTCTGCTCTCATTTACCTTCAGTGGAAGTAGAGAGTAAATGCTTTAGTGTTAGCAAAATGGGTCCAGTTTTACATGAGCATAGGCAGATACAGCCCTTCCACGCTCGCTCTCAGCCAAAACAAGTGGAACTTACCAGCTAAGGGAGGTCCTATCCCCTCCTTCTAGCATCAGTACACATAGTAAGCCATACCAAGAAAGCAGCTCAGAACTAACCTGAAGAAAAACTAGGTAGCAGAGTGGGGAGGTGATTTTTCTCCAGGTCAGCACCAAAATAGGCCTCCCAACACGGGTGGCGTGAGTTCCAGCAGGAGCACAAGCAGGGATGAGCTGGGGGCGACACCTTCACTTTATGCAGCACATTTACATCAATCCAAAGATATTGTGAAACTACAGTCCTGGCCTAGTTCACCATTAATGTGAAGGAGGCAAATGAGTAGAAAGAACAAAGAAACACTCAAAACAAACCCCAGAATATTTTTTTCT
Source organism: Podiceps cristatus (assembly GCA_000699545.1). Taxonomy (NCBI): domain Eukaryota; kingdom Metazoa; phylum Chordata; class Aves; order Podicipediformes; family Podicipedidae; genus Podiceps; species Podiceps cristatus. The sequence continues at coordinate 5,900 of JMFS01082581.1, forward strand.
TTTTGTTTGAGCTCTGTGAACTGGCTCACTTTGGTGTCAGACAAGCACTAGCAGGAGACCAAGGACAGGAAGGGGAGGGGAGCAGGACTTAGCAGCAATAGCCATTATATAGGCTTAGCTGTAAGCACCAACCCATAACATACAGCATCTGCGGTAAGCTGATTGTTAACAACAGCAAAACCTCAAAACTCTCTAAATGATTTTTTTTTTCTTACCAGCTAGGAAATGACAGTGGTTGTTTCTGAGATCTTTCATAAAGGGCAGGTATACATGAAGATACAAGAACTGGCTCAGACAGCAAGAACTGAAACACTAGGGTTTGGAAACAGAGATTTAAAGCCTTGTTTGGGCCACCTTACTCCTCTTTCAATGGAAAAAGGAGGGAACGGAGAGGACCCAGCAAAGGCTGTTTTGATGAAACCTTAAAAACAGTGATTTTACTCCAAGCGGTTATTACACTTCCATGAGACCTACAGTAGGGCAATTGCATTGGTTTACTGTTTGCTCCCATCCATCTTCCTCAAGTCACTGTTGACCAAGCGACTGCTACCTGTAGCTCTCAGAAGCAGCAGATGAGCAGCAGTGCACCGATGGTCCAGAAATGCCTGCATCTGGCTCTGTGGAAGCAGCGTAAGAGTAAAGTATTTGCACATTTTCACTTCTAGGCATGAGCCAGAGGTGTCACGCTTCACAACTGAGGCAGCAAAGGAAACCTCAGCCAACTGATTTGGATCAGTTGAAGGCGAATTTCATGCAAAAGTTTGTGTCAATGCCTTGAACAATTTACGAACCCTTAGATGAAATAATTTATGGCAATTATTTGCTGACTAAAAACACAATTAATGCAGTCTGTTTTTTCACAATTTCACAAGTTAGATTGGCAATAACAACTGTGTGGATGCAATACACTTTCGATTTGTAATGGACCTGTTTTAAAACTTCCCTGTGAAATTCTGATTGAAATTGAAATTCTGCACTTGGCAGCAGGCAGATTCAGAACTAGCATGTCTAGACAGGCCAAGTTGAACTAGAAAAGATCCTGAGCAACCTGATCTAGATTTGAAGTTGGAGCAGAACTCAGATGAGAAACCTCCAGATGTCCCTTGCAACCACTATCTCTTCAATGCTTTTAAATGCACGTAGCAGTAAATAAGATCCAGACTCTTTAACAGAGGCACCCTGCTTCGCATGAGTACTTTACCAAGAGCTCTCACAAATAAACAGTAACAGCTGAGGTCATTACCAAAACTGAATGCCTCTCTGGTCTACCTGCTTTGGCCACAACACAAGTCACTGGCCTGTCTATGTGACAGCTGGGTGAAATATAACGGATCCTTGAACAGGAGACAGGGCCAAAAATCAGTTAGGCTCTCCTGGCCTTAAAACATAAAGAATAAAGACAGGATTAGATGAAGAGCTGCCAGGGAGAAAAAACCCTTTGAAGTTTTGTTAATGTTCTTCAAACTACAAGACTATTAGTCTTAGCCTGGAGAAGAGTTTGCATGCCTCAGAGACCATCTCCTTTTTCCAGCTGGTTTAATGAAAGAAACCTAGAAACCACCTTGTCTGTGTCTGTCTGATCATACAGTGCAAGACAAACTGCTACTGAGAGGGCAAGTAACTGCAAACACCCCAGTTACAGCAGGGAGAAGAGGCAGGAGGCCAGCTGAGCAAAGAGAGAAGGCGGCAGTGGATGGGCCTCCCGGACCCGGTGCCAGAGCTTTGCTGTATATTGTGCTTTGTAAACAACGATGCCCTCGCTGTTCTCTTCCTGCAGAAACCCCGTGCAGCCTGCAAACCAGAGTTAAAGCAAGGAAGGGGAGTTGTTTCCAGAAACCTCCACAAGCGGGTGCATCCCATGGTTCTTTGGCCTTAACTCTGAGACATTCATTGCTTTAACAGAGTGAGTTCATTTTGACAAAAGTTAAGGAAAGGTCAGCCTCAGATACATTATAACTTCTCTAGCCTTTGTTCATGTATTAAACATAGGAGCTCTGCCTTAATTCCAGTTCTGTGAAAAAGTAAAAACCAAAATCTTACCCAAATGCATAACATATGCTCTAAAAAAGAAAATTGCTAAGTGCTTGAACACAAGTAAAGTGCATTTCCTGCATGCGGGAAACAAGGGGGAAAACAAGACATCCAAAGAGGGAAAGGCTCGGGCATTCTATCTAGCCTCCTGAAAAAGAGGACTATGAGTAAGAATTGATTTTTATGCTGCTTGCTGCATGGTCCTGCAAGTCAATGCAGATCCCCACTTCTTGCTTCAGATCTGTTTCAGGAGAGATTTTGCACTCAGCAGGCAAAGTGTGCCAGCACTGGAGTGAGCAGTGTTATCGGGTGTTAGCTGCAGCACTCTGATACATCCTTGAGAACTAGCACATCATTAGGGATACTTTCACAATGGGATGTGTGGGTCTTAAGTCCATATGTCAGACAAAACCAAGGATGCTTGTAAGAAGGAATTAAAGAAACCTTAACAACAAATACATTTTAATAATTGTTCCTTTAAGTACTCCTGTTGAATTTGATTTCAGCATTATTACTGAGATTCCCAAAAAAGTTTTGATAAAGTGACTCTGTATGCTCTTCAGTAAAAAACAACAAAAAAACCCAACCAAAACCCCACCAAAATCAAATCAACCAACCAACCAAAATCCTGAAGAAACAAAAAATCCAAACAACCAAAAAAAACCACAGCATGAGATGTAGCTATTTGCTTGAAAAGTGGTCTGGAAGAGAAATTAACGGGGAACATATTTTCCAGTGCAATACTGTGTCTTACAGATATAAGGTCTTGGGCAGTCATTGCCACCCCCCTGAATTAGCAGCAGTTTACACCTACTTGCACTGATATAAGTGACAACACAAGAGCAAGGTGATAGAAAACAGGTCTGCAATGTATAGCCTCAGCCAAACACACCTGCAACCCTTTTACAGAGCAAACTATATATTGTTCTATGTCTAACTCCCTGTATATGACAATACTACTAATAAGCTACATGGAATTACGTATAAATGACACATTTTATACACTGAACTTATAAGAGATTAGATAATGACCAATACATACACAAACAGTAAAACACCCCAGTTCACATGTTACATTCCAAACACATTTTAAAATAAATTGGGATTTGTTCTCTGGCACAGCGGAAGCAGCTTGATGAGAGTTCAAACTGACCAAGGCCTTGGCAGCACAAGGCATCCCAGCTCCTGAGGAGCACTTCCAACTCCCACAGGCGAGTACCTGTCCCAGTGACACAGCTTCAAGAGCACACCACAGATGACTACAAGATTAAATATGAAACTCCCTGACCACACTGGCATGTGACCTCAGCTGTTACCATTTGTAAACTACACGGCCGAATAACCCCAGATTTTCTAAGAAAGAAGTGATACTGTGGTTTGCCTTTTCACTGTGAGGTTGCTGAAAAGCATGAGGACCTGTGGTGCTCTCCAGCCTTCCTTATCTACGCTGCTAAAAGTGAACTGGCAATGGTCTCCCTTTCTCCACACCAGTCACCCCTGCTGGGATGCCAAGAGACCGCCAATATCCTATCCGAGAGTCCTCCGCTCGTGGAAACATTTGTGGTTACCAACTCTAGACTTTTTTTCCTGATTATCAAATTTTACTCCAGAGATAACTGGAAATACTTAATTTGAAATAACTTCCTAAGGGTTTTACAGAATAGCTATTCAGATTACCTCCCTGTATTAGCCCCGGGTAAAGCAGCTTATTCCTTAACATTGCCAAGTGTGTAAAAGGAAGCCCACTGTCAAAAGGGTCACCTGAGTATTCACAGGATACCAGCTACTTTGCACCGATTTCCATGTGGATTGTTTTCCACCCATAATCTACCTGCTTCATAACCAGCAAGCTAATATAGTGGGGTCCCTCTTGAGTACCCTTACCAAGAGCACATTAAGCTCTTAGTAAAGAATAGAAATTAATTTCAAACCAAGGCCCAATCCATGCTCTGTCTCTGATACAGGGGGGGAAAAAAAGTCTTCGCTGAAATACCATTACAGTTTACAATGAACTGCCTTAAATTTTCTAAATAAACAATGACTTTTTCATTCTCAATCCCCAAACTCCGTTTTTATACATCTATCCTATATGTATGCTTCTGTTTCCCCAAAATTATGCACAATACCTGATTTTTAGGCAGATTCTCTGACATCTGCTGCTCCCCATCTAACTCCATTTGCGGCTAGGATTGACAGTAACTTTAGAGCGAAGTGAATATCCATACATAAAACTTCAGATAACAGAAATTCACCTTAATCTCAGCTGCTGCGTCTAGAGTTCAAACAGGAGTGGCTGGTGTTCAGGAGGCTCTGGTTTGGGAGCTATGGTTGCAAGTGGAAGGTGGACTGGAAAGGGAAAGAAGTTTGTTTATACAACTGATGACAATTTCTTGGCTGTCAGCAGCTGCTTTTCTGAAATTTCTGTATCAAAAAGTGAAAGAGTAGGGGAGGGCGGGGGGTGG
>JMFS01082582.1:0-13726 GCA_000699545.1 Podiceps cristatus
GACGGCGGCGCTTTGCCTCAGTCTGTGGTAGTTCCCGCGATCATGATGGTTTCCGACCTCTGTACCAAGAGGAAGATCAGAATTATTATTAGAATAAGTATCATTGTAGCCTGGGGGAGGGAAGGCTGCGGGGAGACCTGATTGCGGCCTGTCAGTGCTTAAAGGGGGGCTGTAAGACGGGGGAAAACTTATTAACAGCACCTGCTGTGACAGGACACGGGTGATGGATTTAAGGTGAAAGAGGGGAGCTACGGACTAGACAGAGGACGAAACGCTTTACAGTGAGGTGGGGAGGCACTGGCACAGGCTGCCCGGAGAGGTGGCGGATGCCCCATCCCTGGACACATCCCAGGTCAGGCTGGACGGGGCTGCGAGCAGCCTGGTCCCGGGGAAGACGTCACGGCAGGGGGTTGGACTAGATGGCCCTGAAAGGTCCCTTCCCACCCAAACTGCGCTGTGATTCTATGACAAAATGACGTAGCAACATAAATCTGCCCTGGAGAATGTGGACTCAACCTTTAATCCCTTCCTGAGGTGTATTACTGAAGCTGGTCGTATTGCAGCTGACCCCAAAACGCAGATTCTTTAGCTTGACTTCAGCACTTTGCCTTAAAGAGGCTTTTCCATTTGTGCTAACAAAAGCATTCACTTTATTTTCCTCCTTGGCAGCTCGGTGAAGCTGAATTCCCAGTGCTTAAAGGGAGTTGTGGGAGTGTGCTGTATTAGGCAATTTGATTTAAACCAAGCAAGTGCAGCACAGAGCCTGGGCTGGGATTTTTTTTATTGACATCAAGACATTTGCCTTGAGCTTTCGGTATTTATTTCAAACGTACCTTCGATTAGAGCTGGAGCAAGCGCTGCTTTTTGTTCAACAGTTCCAGGCTTCTGCAGTTAGGGACTGCATTTTGACAGAAGCGACACGACTGTTCGCCAGCTCGCACTGCTCTTCCACGGAGTACCTCGGGCTTGGAGACGTGTCGTGCAGATGTTGGCTGCGTCACGCTGAGGAGGTGAACGGCTGCCGCAGTAATGCGCCATCACGCACCCCCCCACCCCGCGTTCAGCCCTGTCTCTGCCAGGCTGAGCGCCCGGCCCCGCGGAAGGGTGCAGGTCGGGAGCGAGAGTTACAGCAGTTGTGTATCGACGCAGCAAAGTGCTGCTCCCCACCCTTCAGAGAAAGAAAATAAAGTCCCCACCAAACCTGGTTTTTATGCAAACCTCATCTAAATCTCTCTTAGTTTGGGTCCCTACTGTGAAATCAGCATTTTTAACAAATTTTTTGGAAAAATGGGAAATTTTCCTGGAAGTTCTCCTGGAAAAATTTAGGAGAAAATAAATTGATCGTAGTGAAGATTTTGCTTGAAAGCAAATGGAATCAAGGCGCTGTTACCTACAATTCTATTGTCCGGAGAAGGGAGGCTGTAGTCCCACCTTTTCAGGCTACTAAACCAATGTGACAGCATTTAAATAAACTATTTTTTTTAAGCTGATAGCACTGAGTGTTTCTTCATAATTCAGAAGCAAGCAGCAGTGCAGCTCCACGCGTAGGATCCTATGCCCTCACCCCACAAACAGCATGTGCTTTGGTTTTGAACTAGATCAAACCTTCCCATTTTTAACAGCTCACCAGTACGCTGGTGCCAGTTCTTACTCCAATAGTTCAGGGATTTAAATTTTTACAAGTTACCACACAGCTGTCCTTAAATTCTTACCGCCCATTGCTGAGAAAGCCCAAAGAGCTTGACAGAAGAAAAGCGAGAAACCACCCTGTAACTTCTTACAGAACCGTGGGGAAGAGCTGTCTTCTTGCTTGGGGGAACTGGAAATATGGTGAGGAAAACGAACGGAAAACCGCAAAAGTAATTTCAACATGAAACACTTTCCTCTCTTCCTAGACACGTGCTGCAGATGTCACACAAAAGATTTCTTTATACAGAGGAAGACTAGCGGGCACCAAATGTAGTGGTATGTGCGATAGGCATTTATTTCTTTTTTTTTTTTTTAATCTATAACAAAACAGCTTAAAATAGACATCTGGTAGTTGAGAGCTCTTCCATGTTTTAAATGCAAAATTATTCCAATAAAAAGATATTATTTACATTTAATTTCACATTCTAGAAGGGCTGAGTGGCTACAAAAATAAGTGCTCTGATGTAAACACCTTCTACTAACTCCCCGCTAAATCCTAAGCGGCTTCACGGAGCGATGAGAATTACGGAAACACCATTCAGCTGATTACAGGTACAGATACTTTGAGAATGCAAGGATACCCAAACCCGGCGTAAAACCATCAGGGTTCACCCGCTACCGGCACGTGCACTTGGTAGCGATCATGTCCTCGTACTCTTTGTAGACGATGGAGCCGTCAGGCTCGATGGTTAGGACGCTCAGCGGGCTGTACTCGGCAGGAACGCAGGAGGGCTTTGGAACAGAGGAGTCCAGTTTCTCATATATTATGTTCTGTACCATCGTGTGCACGGGAGAGCCGTAGCGGTGCCCGACCACCCTTGGGCAGTCGCCTTTGCAATACTGAGGGCTGTACCTGTGCGGGGCGATGATCCATTTGTCCCATTTTAGTTGGCTAAAACTCAGGCGGAAGTTGTGAAGCTCGCACTCGTTTTGAGGGAACAGAAATTGTTTGAAATATTCGCTCAGATTATAAGGTGGAGTTGCTGGTGCTTCTCTCAGACTCTCATCTCTTCGACGTCGTGAGGCCCGTTTTCCCTGTGAATTCTCTTCTCCTCTGTCCCCCGCAGGATCAGCCAGCAGGCTGCTCCTTTGCCTGGGCCGCACTGGGTTTTTCCTTCTGTGTCTAAGTGAGTGCCACCTGTGATAAGCTTGCTCACTGGTATCGTTCAGGTAAAGAAGAAGAGAAGGGGGAACCAGTGCCATATTAATGGGATTTTCCAGCTTAGTGTTCTGTTGTGGATCACCCGTCAGACAAGTGAAGTTCACAGCCATATGAATATTCCTCCTGTTCGTAGCAATTAGAGGCCGGAGAAAAGAAGTCACGTCAATCTCAACCCACTTGCGTTTTCTGACTTCAAAGTGCAGGCTAAAAGCTATAGAGTGTGAAAGGCTGGGACATACTTGGCTAGAAAAATCATGCTCCTTAAGGGATAAATGGCACATGCAGGTAAGGGAAGAAGAAATGGGAACTGATGTGTCAAAGGAATAGAGCAGGACAGACTTGAGTAAGTGCTCAAGAGCAGTAACACGATCCAGGTTGAAAAGTAAATCCACCGAGTGAACATCTCCTGAGAAGAGAAAAAAAAAAAAATCTTTTAGAGTTAGTGCATCTTAATTTTCCACCTAAACATAGATACTGTCATGTGGTGGATAAGTAGAAAAAAATTCAGCAGCAGAAGAAATCCATTACTTTTATGATACGGAATTTCTACTTCGGTCAGGGACGTGAGATTTAAGAGTTAAGAAATAACAAAACACCCAAGAAAACCCATGATTTTAAGAGGCATTAAGATTCATTTCATTTAGAAAAGCCAAAAAACAAACAAAAAAACCCCCCAAACCACAACAGTACAGGAGGAAGTTGGCAGTTGTCTTTTCAGACACGGGGAAACAGGAACCGGGCACACCAGCTTATACAAGCCGTGAAATGAAAGAGCGACAGCTCTGACGTGAGCACTTTCAGAGCTTGTTAGCATTAACTCCAGTTATTCTTCCTACTCATATTTTTTCTTACATCTCTTGACCAGCAGCTGCCAGCAAGTCTGAGTAATAGCAAGGCAGACATTTATTTATTGGCACTGCTTAAAAAAAATATCATTGTTTCGTGAGTGTCATTTCGCCTTTCTTTTATGAAGCAGGACCAGAGCTTCAAGTTGCTCTGAATGCCCATTTCTGTCTCATTCATCCCTATGGTAAGATACGCTTATTTTTTCCCTGGCATTCAGAATTTTTCTGGCATTCTTTGAATTTGCTCCAATTTCCATCTTATTTTGAGAATGATAAATCCATTTCCTAGCCTGTTTTCCGGATGTGGACCTAGCATGTGTTTAACATATTGCTTTTTTTTTATTACTCAGCACTGTATTTTTTTCTATAAATCAGAAGTTACTCATTTTTGACCACACACATGCAGTAAGTGATCTCAAACTTACATAGGCCAAATAATCAGAAATCAGATGAGGGCTTTGTAGACCTTGATAAACTTATATTAATGATTTTTTCTGCAAGCATGAACTTGAATAGGCTCAGTAACTGTATGAAGTTGGTTCAGATTCAGGCTGCTACTTTCATTATTACTACATTTAGGATTTATAATCATGAGATTAACTGTTGTGAGTATATTTCCAAATGAATAGATTATACTATGCCAGGAGATTTTAGTCATAAACGTTGATTTTTTTTTTAATTTTTATTTTTCCATAGCAAATACTTCACTGAACCTCAGCCCCAAAGTGCTGCTACTGTGCCCAAGTATATGTTTGTGTTTAAGGTTTTCTGTCTTTCTAAGTGAAAAAAAATGCAAGTCGGGAGAACTGGGATCACTTGTCAGCAGCCACGTAAGTAGAACTGACGGCCAAGGATTTCCAGCTGCTGCTGCAACCAGCCCACGTTTGAGAAAGCCATGAAGCACCCACCCATCCTCGTTTTCCAGTCCTGAGCCTCATTTATAGGTAGTTCTGCTCTTCCCTTCAGGGCATTCACACACCGGGGCACGATTCTGCCCGGCAAATACACGGGGCCAGGAGAAAAGTCCTTGCGAGGGGGTTCTGGCAGTTCCTTACAGGTCTCACCCCAGGGCCCTGCTTTTATGGCCTAGAAAAAAGCCAAACTGAGAGGAGCAGTAGAAGGAAACGTGGTGCCCGTTACAGCTAACCATTTTTTCCACTTTTCTCACTTTCCTCAGAACTGCTTGTAGTTTTCTCTGACTCACAGTAAAGTGAGTCAGCCTGAACCATCAGTATCATCTCGAACATAGTACCGTTTGTGTGGCGCTTCCCAAACTGCGGGGAAGTCGGAGTCTAACGCCATTCAAGGGGAAGCAGGTTATGAAAACTCCGACAGTTTAAGAGAAGAGCCAACAGGATTAAAATCATAACACCTCTAAAGAAATAAGATCCTTTTCTATTACGCTGCAAGCTGAGAACACAGGGAAAACCCCCGCTGAACCTTGGCGGCTCAGGTCACGGCATGCCTACCTTTCGTCAGGTCCCTGTGGCGGTGCTTGCATTCGGAACACGGAGTGAAAAGTCGGACAGTGTTATAGAGGTGGCTTTTGTGAGCCTTTGGGATCCCCTCCTTGGTAGCAGACATCTTGTACAACCTCTTCATGTACCGAAGGGCTCTGGAGTCTGGCTGGAGCCTGGGAGCCTCGCTCTCCCCGGTCTGGCGTCCCCGGTCAGACAGCACCTTGAGAAGGGGAGGCAGGAGGGCATAGCCGCGCCTCACGCCTTTCGGCGGCCGCAGCAGCGGGTTTAGCCCACTAACAGTGTCCTCAGGAGCTCCCAGTAAGCCAGAGGTCCTGTCAGAGACCGCCCGACCCCGGGAGTGGGGGGAGCACTGGACGCTAGACGAAAGCCAGTGAAGACAACAATAGAAACAAACACAAATTCTCCAAGTTCCCTCCATGCTCTTTAGGGCTGCAACCACAAAAGGCCTCCCTAAAATACTCAAGGCAAAAAGGAGTCCCTGCGCCCCAGGCCTTATATATGCTGCAGCTGTGGGATGGGAGGGGGGTTCCCTCTGATTAGAAACCGACGGAAAAAAATGTGCAGCTGGCTACTGAAGCACCGGGCTTTCTCTGAGGCTGGAGCCTTTGCTCCTGGAGGCAGGTTATAAGCCAAATCCTTGTTTGCAGTTACCTTTTTTCCCAGGGAATTGCAAAAGGAGAGTGTGGGCGAGCCTCCAGAGGGAGCTGGGGGGCAAGCTAGCGTCGGCGCGTCTGCCGCCGTCTATTCGCAGAAATACGTAAGGCCGAGTATTATTGCTATTAGCAGTAAGGAGCTGATTAAAAAAAGAAAAAAAGATTTTCATTTTCTGTTAACGTATTTCTCAGATTTCACTCCTCTGTAGACAGCAACACCCACTTGCGAGGTAACTGTGACTGTAGTACCGTCAGGTCCGTTGTCATTCCAGCACGCAGCCGTACGTACCTCCAGTCTGAAGTAAGGCATCCAAAAACCAGTGTCTTTTCAGTCAGTCTCAGATATCTGCGGAGTGTGCTCCAAAAGACTCCAAACGGAGTAATATTGATTGCATCAGGAATATTCAGAAACTCCTCTAGCTGAACGTAGCTAAAGGGATGGGGGTTAGTTTTATTTAATTAGGAAAATACAGGGGGAAAAACAGTTTTCATGACAGTTGTGTTTAATTAAAGATACACTATCAATAATCTAGCGAAATGTCACCCGTAATCTAACTTTCACATCTTAAGGCTTCCAAGTAAGGATTGCTTCTTCAGAGAGTGTTTAATTAATTTACTAAAATATCAGTCTGGCATTCTTTGATTTGGAGTTGAAGGTTAATTCAGATAACAATTTATAACGTGAAACAATATAACCTTTTCTGCTGGATTTCTTAAAGCTGTTTACATAAGAGGGGAATACTGTCGCTTCTAAGGTCAGCTATGTTTAAACTGGTTTGGACAAGGTGATCTGTACTTTGATTTATTTTAGAAACATACCCCTCAGTCGGGCATGCTTGCACCGAACAAGCTCCTCTGCTCCCTCCCTTGTGGGTTTGAGTTAGTCCCACTTTACATTAGTTTCAAACACGTGTAACTGCAGTTTCTGCTGTTCTGTGACAATTTAAGCTGCCCTTTAACCCCGCCCTCTTCCACAAACCGAAAGTGCATTCCTAAAGCACTGTTTTTTGATGTTATCAGACTTTGCAGTGGGTCCAGTCAGGCAGCTGAAGTGGAAGGAAAGTAATCCAACAAAAAGTGAGTATTTGCTTTACCTCATTGAAGCCACCGGACAAGGTGAGTACAACTAGGCCTATCTTGGGTCATTGAATGTTCGATAGGACATGGGTGGTACTTCTGGATGGAAATCTATATGGTGACTGCCAAAATAATCTTGCAGTCTTGCAGATTTTTATATATACTCTGCATTGAAGATGGTATTCTTAAACACCTAGCTTTTGAAAATTTTACTTAATTAGATGGAAAAGTTCATGAAACAGAGTTTTACCTGTGGATTTAAACCTAGCCCTGGCCAGATAGATCCTGTCCTTTTGCATGGCGTAGGAGCCTGACTTATAGCTCATCCCCATGTATTAGCTGTGGAAATCTAAGCAGCGAAGTCCAAGTCAAACACATCCAACTCGAACCGAGGTGTCGCTGAGGAGACACGTCCCCGATGGCAGTGACGGGGAGAAGCCTAACGCAGATGCCTTGCGGTGTGCCGGCCGACGCTGGCGGCGGCTGCAGTGGTGGCTGGAGGGCCACCGACGCCACTGCTTCTCACCTCCCCCTCGAGCCTAATGCTGATGAGCGTCCTGCGATGCTTCGGGCCAGAAGAAGGTTAAATCTTGTTTCTTTTCCTTCATCCAGGGTCTGAGCGGGTTAGATGCTGTAGAGGCTTTCAAACGATCTCGTGGCTAAATTTTCACATTTTTAGTAACTGGTTGGTCTAGGCCTGTGGAAACGTTTCATCGGTCAGTTGGTTTGACTGGCCAATTGCTGACTGCTCGACCCCTTAGAAAATGTGATAGTTTTTCCTGCGTAAGTAGGAGCTGAGCTGCTCTGAGAGTGGCTGTAGGGACGGGGGGATTCTTAACGTTACTGAAGCCTTGGAGTCGTCGCATGAATGTATTTATAACTTCAGGCAGTTCTTGGGCAGCTTCTAGTGAACTGGAGTTCCTTTGCTCTGCGGTAGCCTCTAATAAAGAGGGAGAAAACTGCAGTTCATGTCGCTACTGATTTTCCCCTCCGAAACGCATTTTCCCGGAGCAGGCTGCTGATCCAGCACAGCCACGCCAGTCCCCACGTGCAGAACTGGAGCCTTGTGACTGGCAGAGGAGTCGGGGGCTGGGGAGGCAACGAAGGAGGGAGCCCCGTAAGCCACACTGGCGGCCAAGGCCAGCTTATCGTCCAAACCGCGGCCTTTTACTGGGCTTCGGGTTTCTCAACGCTTGGACACATTTGCTGAGGAGTTATAAATTGCAGCTGTATTTGAGTGAAGATTCGGGCATACCTACACTTGGAGGTAGTTTCAAAATGATATTAAAGGCTTATGCAGTAAAACACAGTGTCCAAAGAGATTAGTTTCATCATTTAAAATTCAGACCATTATTAGCTTGTTTGATAGTCTCATGTTTTAAATGCCATAAATAGTTATTCTCTCTATTATTAATCCTTAGATTGTTGCAGCAGAAACTGTATTTTCCTTTTTTTCCCTGGGAAACACTGAGTGAGTTCCCAGTCTGTACTATCACTAACTAATAATAATTTCTAAATTCCTATAAAACAGAGTTGAAGAATGTGTAGCTTTGCCCTGAGCTAACGACGTTTGTTTGTTTCCACAGGGGGCAAAAGCATTAATCACAGGTACAGCTGTTATGCCCCGATAAACAAAGTGCTTTCATTTTGGCTCTCTGAGCTGACTCCGTGGCCTCTGAGACAGGAGCAGTATCGGGTGCTCTCGGCCCGACCCATTAATTATGTTGCAGAAACTCAGCGAACTGCCGGTGCGGAGTAACAGCTGAGTTCCGTGGCTGCTATACGATGTGAGCTGTAGCAATTTCTAACAATTTAAAAAGAAGAAATGTTTCCTGTTACTTCTAATAGCTTCTTCCTGCCCTAAACCAAAAAGATAAATTATTTTCAAGAACCAGTGCATACATACCTATGTCATTGTTTGACAAGGCAGAATCAGAGCTAAAAATCTATGTGCTGCTGATTTTGTGCTACAGTGGAAACCAGGTTTTTTTTAATCCCCGATGGTAGCAGCCTGTGCTCGTCAGCCCGTTTTTGTCTCCTCGCCAATAACGTCAGCAATGCCTGGAACTGATGACAGCCAGGAGCCGGGGCTGCCCCTGCCCCTCTGCTCCCGACTGCCGCCTTGTGCCCGGTCATTACAGCAGTCTCTGCCCTCTCCCTGGTCAAACCTGCCATTTGGGCTGTTTTTCACAGACACGGTGGATGAGATTTTTCCCATTCTTTGTCCTATTTGTATTTGTGGCCAGCAGGGACAGGGATTGTCCCTCTCTGCTCTGCCCTCGTGAGGCCCCGCCTGGAGTCCTGTGTCCAGGTCTGGGGCCGCAGTACAAGAAAGATGCAGAACTGTTGGAGAGGGTTCAGAGGAGGCCACGAAGATGATCCGAGGGCTGGACCGCCTCCCCTACGAAGAGAGGCTGAGGGAGCTGGGCTTGTTCAGCCTAGAGAAGAGACGGCTGCGGGGGGACCTCATTGCAGCCTTCCAGGCCCGGAAGGGAGCGCACAAACAGGAGGGGAACCAGCTTTTTAAAAGGGTAGAAAATGGCAGCACAAGGGGGAATGGATTGGAGCTGAAGGAGGGAAGGTTTAAATTAGATATTAGGGGGAAGTTTTTTACAGAGAGAGTGGTGAGGGGCTGGAACAGGCTGCCCAGAGAGGGGGTGGATGCCCCATGCCTGGAGGTGGTCAAGGCCAGGTTGGACGGGGCCCTGGGCAACCTCGTGTAGATCCAGGCCTGGAGGTTGGTGTCCCTGCCTGTGGCAGGGGGGGTGGAACTCTGTGATCCTTGGGGTCCCTTCCAACCCAGACCTTTCTATGATTCTATGATTCCATTGAAATTGTCCCATGGAGGACTTACTCCCCTAGCTGAAACAGCCTTCTTGAAAAGCTTGGAAGAGAGCCGAGAGGTCCTAGACACCGGCAGAAGCTGTGGCACCGATGGATAGTTTATGAATTCCTGTTTTCTTGCAGACTCTTTCTGCTACTACCTATGCAGCTTTGCATGCATCAGTCATGTTTTAGTTTATCGTCACTTTATTATCATTATTTATACGACCTAGAAATTTCCCTAATGGACTCGTTTTTCCGGCATGCTGCATAAATACGGACTAAACTGCCCCGAGAGTTTCTAACCTAAATAGAGGACAAAGAAGGGACTTAGCATACGAACAGTTGTTGTTTGTCGGCATCATAGAAGAGCAGAGTTTTAGGGATTTAAAGAAGATTATAAGAGAGCAATTGCTGGTGTTTGCATCAGGGGCAGCACAAAGATCGTGTTGAATGTCACAGGTGAACAACGGGAGCTGGCCCCAAGAGAGGGAGTCGGCAGAGTACACGGGCAGGTCCCTTCCCTTCCGGGGGGCTCTGAGGGTGAATCCAGCAAACACTCCGAACCACCCAAGCAGCAGGAGAAAGGTGGTTTCGTAAGGACCTGCAATAGATAGACACACCGCCTGCGCCTCGAGTACTGCTGGGGGTCTGCAGGGCACGGCTGTGACGGGTAGGGAAGAAGCCAGCAGCGGTGATGACGTACTCCAGGGAGAGGGTGAAGCACTGTGGTTTTTCCATGGTAATCAGGTTTTAGACCCTAAAATAATGCAAAACTTACAAATGTCTCAGTTCCTCAGGAAACCTGCATGCGGAGGATATGCCCGAGAGGGCCTCTTTCTTTGTTTATGTGGCCACCGAGGTCCCCAAAGCATCGGATGAGGAAAGATCATTCCCGGGTGGTTGACTCCCGTGAGGAAGGTGAGGAGGAGGGGAAGGAGAAGAGCTTTGTGGTGTACCTGGCAGCAGTGCCCCTCCTCCGGGGGTGCCTGCCCCTTCCTCTGTACCTGAGGACAACCGGGCTCTGACCTGCACCCCCTGCAGCGGGGGCTGCCTGGGGGGCCGGGCAGGACGGGCAAACCCCTCTGGTTTTGTGATTGCCGTCGGTGGCCTCCCTCTGCCGTAGCCAAAAAGGCTGCCTGCTACCCTACCGCTGTAGTGCCAAGGGGAGCAGGCGTGCGCTGTGGGTTTATCCAGCGGCATAATAGCGTCTTACTCTCCTGCCAAGGGCACAGTAGTGAGTCAACCAAAAAGGGGAAAAAAACCCACAACATTGGCTCTGCCTCTGCCTGCTTCACCAAGGCATCCGTGTCTGAAGTACTGGATTCCCGCTTTACAAAAACTATATTATACTGGTGCCTAAAGCTGATGTATGTCATAGCTACACTTCCATTGTGCACAGTAGGTATCTGTTCTTTGTTGCTAAAGGATCTAGCTACGGATGATCCAGTACTCAACTGAGTTCTTCTACACAGAGTTTCTAGACTTATGAAAATAAAATCTAGGTTTATGGAAGTGTCATTTTACTAAACACTTCAATATCTTGTGCATTCCATATTGGATTAGGATATTCTGACCGAAAGTGAAACCTCATCTCTGGTTTATTGTACTATTTACATGTCAATAAAAATAAATAACTCTTTCAAGTGTTACAAAATATGAGCTGATCGATGAAACAGCTTGGTCTGAGTACGGAGTTTGTTGTACAAAGATACGGTGATAAACCTAATGGCTTCTAACAGGATGCAGGGGAAGGCAGTGCCGAGCTGGAACGGCCGTGCAGCCGGCGCTCCGTGCCGTTCCCTCCCCGTTACCTGGCGCGGCGTTGCTGGAAGCTGACCGTGTAATAACGCTGCGGAGAAGTGACCCTGTGGACGCTTTGTACAACTAGAATTAATAAATGTTCTTGGCAGGGTAATCAGTTGGTTCATTTAGTACATGAGTTTAGTGGCTTGAGAGGCAGCGGTGAGAGAAGAGTTGGGCTTCATCCTGTGGCGAAAACAAATGCTCAGCGAAGAGCGACCTGGCAGCCTCGCGCGGCCGCCGAAAATGAGCCGGGTTTTCCCTTCGCTGCTGGGCGGCTGGTGGCTGTTTGGGTTCTGGCTGGTATCTTTGTCACACCTCTTTGGGTTACTGACAGGAGGGTACACGCTTTTTTAGAGCTCGTCTCTATCAAGAGTTTAGTTGACGACTCCTCCACGCGTTACTTTTCGTCATCGGTGGGATGACTGGGGGGTAGGCACGCAGTGCTAAGGTACGGCGCTCACAATCTCACCTGCTAAGCAAATCTCGCGTGGAAAACTAGTCGTTTTCTCCCTGTTGTAATCAGATATTCTTTAAAAAAATGATGAGAGCTCGTTCTCTGAATGGAAGCAACAGCTGCAGAGAAGAGTTACCGTAGGTAGCAGCACGAGGCTCCCGAGGGGCCCTTCCACAGCGGGACACCCCCATGTGCGTTCATTCTAGGCCATGCACCCTCTGATGGGCCTATAGCAAAAATGTAAAGGTTAAGGGGTTTGTACGCACTGTCTGCAAAGAGTGAAACCTGTGACACTGACTGACACAGATCTTCGAAAAGCCGTTACAGGGAAAGCTTTGTGCACACTTACAGATGCAGCTGCCCCCGCAGAACCTGAGACGGCCTTTACTGTAGGTCAGTTTTTATTGGGCTAAAACCTCTGAAGTTAAGGAACAGGGCTGTCATTTGCTTGCACGTGCCGTTTCTGCTGCAGGGAGGTGCCCCACACGCATCCATAACGTGGCTTTCAGGCCAAGCTCCAGAACACGTTTAGCCCGGTGTGGGGGCTGCGGCTCTCAGGTGCGGGGCTGCCGGTCCCTCCTTGGCCTTTCGGCCTTTCCCTCGCCTTGGCCCGATAGTTTTCACCTGGTCCAGGGGCCGGAGGCCTCGCTCCCCAGCTGCCCTCGGAGGGAAGTTGTGGGGCAGCCTGGGACGTGCTCCTTGCTCGGGAGGAAGGTTGGAGGCAGCAACCTGCTGCTTTCAGAGCCCCTTATAGTTAATTTAGGTATAATGTGAAGTTCTACAATTCTATAATCAGGTACATTTTAGATACTATAGGTATCTAGAAAGATTCAGTGAAAAAATCTAAATGTGTAGGTAGAACTTAGTTGGATTGTTTGATTGTTTGGGTGCACACACCCCCCCTTCTTCATAAACGTGCAGGCAGGGTTGTAGGATTTATCTCCCTTCCCTTTTTTTCAGAAGGAAGAATGAAAATATTTGGAGCAAACAGCTTTAAAAACTAGGAAACTGGGGGCTTATTTTGGATATTCTGCCTCTGGCTTTGGTGTGCTGGTGTGGAAAGCTGCGTTTGCTGAGCTTGTTTCTATCGCTCCCTGCTTTCCTGGCGTGTTCTCCTCCCTGGTGAGCTCCTGTTCACAAGCTGCAGAGCAAGGAAAGCCCTGAAGAATAAAAACTGGGAAAACAGCGAGCCTGCTGCTGTTACCTCAGACCTCGCCGCAGGCAGCGCAGAGGGCAGGTAAATTGCTGTATACCAGGTGGGTGCTTGTTTTTTTGGTTGTTTTTTTTTTTTTTTTCAGAAATGTTTTTATTGCTCCTGAATAAGGTAACAGCTCTTGCAGTGTCTCTGCCCCAGGGTTCAGTTGTGGCTGTGGGGTGGGAGATGGGAAACCGTGGTTTTCATTTTGTTGGGGTCTTGTTTATTTTACTATCAGACATGGTTAAGATGCAAGTCCTTATGTGACCCTTAGTGGGAAAAAGTGCTAAATTGTAACTTAGCTTCTTACAGTTGGAGGAAAATATATTCCGGAGTGATACTCTTTTCCAGTCTCCCCATTCTCAGCCTTCGCGCGTGGATGTGGTCCCGGCGCGCGGCCGCGTCAGGTTTGGGGTTGGACTCGATGGTTTTAAGGGTCTTTTCCAACCCAGGCGACTCCGTGACTGTCCGCGAGCTCTTCCCCGCCTGGAAGACTTTGGCGGTGAAATCTCCACCGCTGCTGTGACGGGGGGTGGGTGTT
>KL275544.1:3662-14569 GCA_000699545.1 Podiceps cristatus
CCCCACCTGCAGCCCCCGCTGCCGTGTCCCAGCGAAACGCAGCCTCTCCAGGGTGTTGTTTGAAACCTCCAGCGACAGGTCTGCCCCCATCTCCCCTGCCCGCCCGCTCCAAGGCCAGATTTGGGTAGTTTTCCCTAATATCTCAGTTGGACACAAGCCTTGTCCATTCTTTGGGCTTTTCTCCTTGTAAAAAGCTGAGTGTGAACAGGGATTTTCCATCTTTGTTTTTTTTTTTTTTTTCCCTCTAAACTATCATTTGCACTGAACTGCATTTTTTTTTTTAATATCACTGATGTGGATTATTGTATGGCCTCAAGTTGCGCCAGGGGGGGTTTCGATTAGATATTTGGAAAAATTTCTTTACTGAAAGAGGGGTCAAGCACTGGAACAGGCTGCCCAGGGCGTAAGGGGAGTCATCGTCCCTGGAGGTGTTCAAAAAACGTATAGACGTGGCGCTTCGGGACATGGTCTAGTAGGCATGGTGGTGGGGCTGGGCTGACGGTTGGACTTGGTGATCTTAAAGGTCCCCTCCAACCTTAATGATTTGTTTCTTCCCCCTTCTCAGAGTTTAAATAGAAACCTCTCATTTCTGAAACCCTTTTTCCTCTGACTGTTTTTGGCATCAATGCTCTCTTTTTGGCAAAGACAGACAGCAATGAAAAGACGTTGCATTGGCTGTGTATATCATTAGACTTAATAAAATACCATGTGCAAAGAGGAGACAATCTGGATGCTTCGGAATGGATTTTTATCCTTGGACAGAAGGATTTCCCAGCCTCATACATGGCGATTGCTCTTTTTTGTGCTACATGACCTGTGCTGGGTCTGTTTCTTCTCTCCTTTTCCTCTTTAAAACACAGGGATGCCCATGTGAGACAGTGCCATCGCCCGGGAACGCTCCGAGCAGGACCAAAGGCTCCCAAAGGATGCAGCACCCGAGTCAGGCATCCCAAGCCCATCCCACTGGCCCCACGCAGCAGTGAATATCTCCTTCCACAGCCCAAACCAGCTGAGGTCCACCAAAAGCACCACAGCAAACCCAGGGGCTGGATTTAGGCTGGAAACACCTGCCCAGATGAAACACGAGGCTCCAGTGAGAATTTAAGGCACAGCTACTCATTTTGTCTTTGCTTTTCCTTACCGAATGCCTCGCACAATGCACTTGTTTGCTAATTAATACAGCCCTTTCTTCGCAACTGGCAAGTAAGTGAGATTACTTGAGTTATTAAAAAATAAGGAGGACCTCGGATGGTAAGGAGGACCGTATAATTATCTAGCTGGCTGCTGTCCCCTATTGCTAGCCTGGGATATGAATTATTTTCCTGAAAAGAGGGAAGATAGCCAAGCTGTGAATTAGCCCTGCCGGTTCTTGCAACACCTGTCTTTTCCCTAGATCTCCTCTCCAAATCCCAGCCAGGTTTGGCAGCGCTTCGTTAAGGAGATCAGGCGTAATTACAGCACGAGCTGGTAGGGTTGCAGAGTCAGAAGAGAATTGGAGTAACTGCTTCTCCTTCCGTATGGCAAAACAGAAAATGTTCACTGTGAGCTGGATATATTTTTCTCCGGAAGGATTAACAGTTGCTTTTTTTCAGAATTAGAGGGTTCCTGGTTCCTTTTCTGTTACTCTTCCCACAGACTGCACAACACCGACTCCTTAAAAAAAAAAGGAATCTGAAACGCAAAAAAAAAAGCCCAAATTCTCAACTCGTGGACACTGCCCTGCAGCCAAGACGTGCATCCTTGTGTGAGTGAAAGTAGATATGACACAGATTTAATGAGGCAACAGCTTCTTGGCAACCCCACAGGTCTGCTCTGAAACTGCATCGTTATTCATTTACTTGACTAATGCAGTTGTGCTGTGCAACAGAGGGGGGAAGTTATCTGGAGGGCTAAGTAAATGAGGTTTTAAGGAAATGCATAGCTAACTCAGCAGGGCTTGCTGAAGCTTAGGTGGGCCTTGGGCATATCATAGTTTTAGGATTGGTGGAGAAACCTTTCCAGGAACCCTCTGAAGATTGAGGGGGCCTCAGCACCGTGTATGCAATGCCTGAGCCTGCACTGGCTACGCAGACCGTTTAAAATTAGCGTCGCGTTCTCCTCCGATGGAGATTTCTGATTGAGACATCCCTGTTCTCTAAAACTTTGAAAAAGAGGAGAGTCAAGGCACACGAGATGCCATTGGTATCATTGTCCTCTGTGTTACTGGTGAGTGAGGGGAGTATCTGCACAACGCAGGTGGTAACCAGCAGTGGCATCGGCAGCGCTGGACAATCGCTGCTTTTCCCAGTATATGAGAAAAGGTGTATCCAGAGATTTTAAAACGATGATTGAGTGCGTTTCACAAACTGGCAGCAATGAAAAACTACTGGTGTCAAAGATCTCTTTGAAAAGAGTACATTTGGGAACATCTCCTACACGCTCGTTTTGGCTACGGTACAGTATTTTCCCCTAAAATATAAAACTTGCAGAGGAGGAAGAGGCAGAAGCCAATCTCAGGACGCTGCAAGAAAAGAGGATGATTTCTGAGCAGGCACTGAGGGGCTGCACCCAAGTCAAGGCTCTTCTGGAGTCCCAAACACAGCAGCTGAATTACGGTGAATTCACGGGGTTAGAGGAGGATGCTGAGCCGAGCCCTGCTGCTGGGGTTTACACGAAGAATTACCTCGCTGTTGGCTTTTTCCCCCCACACCCTCGGCTCCACCTTTCCAGCCAGCAAATAAATCTTGATTGCACTAATGGTTTTATGCTCGCCTAGTGTTTGAAGCTAAGCCCGGATGAAGCTGAGATGCAAAGGTGACCTCTCTAATTAATACTCAAACAACTTCCCTGAGCTCTGTAATCGGAGACAGTCCGGGAGTAGAGGTTGGAGTTGGCTTCCTCACCGAGTGCAGGAGTCAGCGCAACTGCTGGAGTTGCTGCACGCTGGTGTTGGGGTCAAGGTTAGGCTGATAAGTCATACGTAGAAGGAAATACCCTAGAGGCCTCCAGGACATGTCCCTAGAGATCATAGAATCATAGAATCATAGAATTGTAGGGGTTGGAAGGGACCTCCAGAGATCATCGGGTCCAACCCCCCTGCCAAAGCAGGCTCCCTAGGACATAGCACTGAGATAGGCGTCCAGGCGGGTCTTGAATATCTCCAGTGGAGGAGACTCCACCACCTCCCTGGGCAGCCTATTCCCGTGCTCTGTCACCCTCACTGTGAAGAAGTTTTTCCGCATGTTGGTGCGGAACTTCCTGTGTTCCAGCTGGCAGCCATTGCCCCTTGTCCTGTCCCCACAGACCACTGCAAAGGGGCTGGCTGATTCCCCCTGCATCCCCTGCTTCAGGTCATTATAAACTTTAATTAGGTCCCCCCTTAGTCTTCTCTTCTCAAGGCTGAACAGTCCCAACTTACTCAGCCTTTCCTCATAGGGGAGATGCTCCAGGCCCTTAATCATCTTCGTAGCCCTTCTTTGGACTCTCTCCAGGAGATCCCTGTCCTTTTTATACCGAGGAGCCCAGAACTGGACACAAAATGGTCCAGTCCACGCAAGATGGTCCTTGCTGAAGGAGAGTAGTTTGTAGAGTGAAAATAACTGCCTGGGAAATGGTGGGGAAATGCCCAGATGACAAGTTCTTATGGGATGAGAGTGATGGAAACATGGGTGAGTGGTTCCTGGGGCGGGGGGGGTGAAGGGACTGTTGCGACACATGACCACCACTGCAAATTATCCTCAACCCCTCTGAAACCTCCGATTCCTTGAAATGCAATGGATGTGCGTGGCCAACCCACAGGTCCTGGTGGGTGTTGGAGGTAGCTCAGTCAGAAATATATTGCACAAAATAAGTAAATCCTTGGGGAAATTTGGCTTTTCAGATCCACTGGCTACTCATCTTACTGTCTTGTCTTGTAGGGAATCATATGAGTCCTCTTTGGCCCTGTCTTCTTCTGGGAGCGTTGCTCTACGTACATGGTAGCAAGGACTTGGTCAGTGGCGTTCCCACGAGGTCCAGCGTTGCCTGCTTCTCCTCCGAAAGCCGAGGAGGCCAGTCCAAAAGTGACATCTGAGGAACACTGCCTAGAAGGACAAAGTCTCTTCTGATGCAGGAACCAGGTGGTGCTTTGATGTGTCTGCACCTTATAAGTGGGCAGTCTTGTGAGGCGCCTGGGAAACAAAGAGAAACTCAAAACACGGTGAAATGTTCTAATATTTGCTTAGGAAAAGCAAATCCTGCCTTTCTGTGAGTCCTTCTGATGTCAGAAACAAGCCACCGGTTGGCACAGCAAGCGTGGCTGGAAGCAGGGGGAAGCCAAATTCAAGCCAAATTCAGTCTTCAGTTACACGAGTGTAAATCCAAAGTTGTTCCACCAATCCCAGCATTGATTTAGGCTTGTGAAGCCAAGATCAGAAGTTGTCCTAATATCACAATAAGCTGCTTATCTGCAAGAAGAGTGGTGTGGAAGAGCCTTGATGTGCGGCTTTGCCTCCGTACGCTCTTGGGAGCTGCTGGAAATGGGAGCTTCAGATGTCTCTGTGCTGGGAGCTGAAGGCAGAGATGGTGACAGAGGGGGAAAACCACTCCTGGTTTGGGTTTTTTCTTTGTCTCTGGGGTATAGAAGAGAATCAGCAGCAGGACAGCGGTGCCATTTGCTCCTTTCCTTCCTCTCTGCTCCAGGGAGCACGGGATTGCTGGCAACTCGCTTGTTTTCCAACCCGTCTTGCTTCTCACTGTGGAAAAACCCCGTGGAAAAATCAAGGTCATAGACTGAAGTCCTATAATGCCATCTGCTCCCAAGCGGAGCTGCGTCCCTGCCAAAGGAGCTGAGCCCTGGTCCCCTCCAGATGGGTGGGCATGGCTGAACCATGACCAAAGCCTGGAGGGATTGTGGCCAGGAGATGGAATTGACTTCCAAGCACTCCGGTGCTGCTTCTGCCATGAGAAGCCCTGGCAAGGTGGGGAGCCCTTACTGACCGACCCCCACCCGGTCCTGGCATCCCGTTGGGGTTTCACGAAAGGTTTTGTCTGTTTCAGTTGAGGAGGAACATCAGGCACATGGTGCTGGGAGTTGTTACCTCCTTGTTTCCGCATTAGTCCAGCAAAAGGATGGACGCATTTCCGTGCAACCTGCTTTAGGGGATCCTGCTCTAGCAGGGGTTGGACTAGATGATCTCCAGGTCCCTTCCAGCCCCCACCATTCTGGGATTCATTCTGTGATTCTGTTCCTACATTCATCAGCTTGTGTCTGGAAGCCTTGAAAATTTGCAGGTTTCTCTGCTCTATTGGGCAGATGCGTTCAGGCTCTTTGAAAGCCCAGGAATGGAGAGGGCATGTCACGCTTGGCTTCTGGAGCCCAGAAAGAATAACGGTGGGTTCAGTGGTGGGAAACGCTCACATCTGCCTCCTCCAAGCTGCCCTTTAGGTGGCATCTCCCCATTCTGCACAGCAGTTTAGCTGTTCAACCGCCCGGCTGCAAACCCAGCTGGGGTTTAGCCAGGACACTTGCCCCAGCCTCATCTCCTTAACCGCAGATTATTACCCTGAAGTGCTGCAGGCCTGGGCTGGCACCTTTGAGTTTAATATTGCAGCAAGTCTCTCGACCAGGCTTTGCAACTTCATCTTGTTTTCAGCACTTGGGCATTTTGGCTCAAGCACTTGGGCACTTGAGCGTACAAACAGGAGGGGAACCAACTTTTTAAAAGGGTAGAAAATGGCAGGACAAGGGGGAATGGATTGAAGCTGAAGGAGGGAAGGTTTAAATTAGATATGAGGGGGAAGTTTTTTACAGAGAGAGTGGTGAGGGGCTGGAACAGGCTGCCCAGAGAGGGGGTGGATGCCCCATGCCTGGAGGTGTTCAAGGCCAGGTTGGACGGGGCCCTGGGCAACCTCGTGGAGGTCCAGGTCTGGAGGTTGGTGTCCCTGCCTGTGGCAGGGGGGTTGGAACTCTGTGATCCTGGGGGTCCCTTCCAACCCAGACCATTCTGTGATTCTGTGATTTTCCTCTGAAGTTGCTTATTTGTAAGCAGGCGAGTACTCGCTTGGGAGAGCAGACCGATGCGGGGTAGGAAAGCTGTTAGAGTAAGCCCAGCTCTCCTCTAACTCTGCGCTGCTGAGCAAAAGGCTGCTCAGACGGCCAAGGGACTGGGGACCTGAGCCCCGTTTCCCACTCTTGTGTCACCTGGTGTCACCTTCAAGGAGGAGGATTCAGAGAGGATTCAAGATAGAGAAGAGTAAATGCTCAAGCAGCCCCGTGCTGCCAGAGCTTGGTTTGTGATATGATCGTGGATAACCTTTCTTCTGCTATTTACCTTGCTGCTTTTTCAGGGGAAGACCAATCTCTTAGCACATCCCTGAGCCACAGCTCCCACCCTGATCTCAGCTGCAGCATCAACTCTCTCCTCCAGTATAAACCCCGATGTCATGTTTTCATTCCTCTTCAAGCAAACTTCTTTGCTGTTTGACTTTTGTCTTGCTTAATAGCAGCCGGCCCATTAAGAAGCTGCCTGATTTGTGACTGTGCAGAAGGAAGTGCTGATACAGACAATTAAGTGGGGAATTTAATGCTATGGATTTCCCAGTGGAGTAATCAATTAGTGCGAGCCGTTTGTCAGCCGGCCGCTCTGCGGATCACGGCGTGGGCACATCCTGAACCCTGGCCGACGCATTCACCTGGGCAGAGAGGCAGAAGGTGGGTTTCATCAGGCCTTATGGTTTCCACCTTGAATTTTATGCAGAAAAAAAAAAAAGAAAAAAAAAGTCCTTTTGATGATGAAAGGTGATGGTACGGATCTTTGGATGGAAAGGTCTCTTCTAGCCAGGTATTGCCATCATTAAAGACCTGGCTGCCGTGGCCATGCTGCTCTCCTGTGGAAGGTCACGCTGTAAGCTACAAGGTGTGGATTTGTTGGCTCCCAGTGACCCCAGTTTACTAACTGATTTTCCTACCTGAGCTGGTCTGTGGTAGTGGAGGTGGAGGAGAAAGGAGATGCCTGATTTTAGGAAGCTCTTAAACAAGGAGGAAAAGGGCATTGCAAGGACTAATAGCTGCAAGAAGATGCTGGTGAAGTTCAAATGGGAATGAAACACGAGTATTAACAGAAAGGATATGCAGCTACTGGACCATCTGCCAAGAGAGGTGGCAAACTGTTGGACAAAGACCTGTCTCCATGAGTGAGCAAAGGATCTCAGATGCACTCTGAGACCTCCACCCCTGCTAAGCACCTCCCCAGCCGCTGCCCGAGCGTCTCTGTGGAAGGAGCACCACCAAATTCAGCCCCAGGATGGGCTTTGCCAGGGGGAGCTCCCTGGCCCATGCCTGACGAGGCTCCAGAGGGTCTCTGTGAGCATCACAACGCTGCCTTTCAATAGCCTCAACTTCTCCGTCGTGGTCAAGGATGGCAATTTGGCTTCTCATCCAAGAAGAGCTGCTTCTGCCAAAGAAACAAGAGGAATTGCTACAGTTTCCCTTTTTGTTATCAACTGCTGGTCCTTTGGTCACGATGACCCCCATAAATAAAACAGCTCATTAACGTCCTTCTCCTCCCACCAGTGATTGACTATGACCTTGAATGACCTTGCTTAATTTAACTTTCTCAACCAGCTATTTTTGACAGCGAATAATTTAACATCCTTGTGACCCCAGTCTTGTCTCTTTTCTGCCAACCGGCTCTGCAGTTTAAATGAAGAGCAATAAATAAATACATATCTGCAGAGGGACCTAAATGACTCCCATTACTGGAGCATCTGAAGGCCTGCTTAAATAAATCAAGTGAGTAGGAGATTATGCTGCAATCATGTGGAGAGGGAACGGAGAGAATACATTACTGGTATTCCAGAGGCTGCAACCGGGGCAAACAACTTTGTAGAATTCAGAAAAAAATGAGGGTGAAATCACGTGCAGATGGACGACCAGAGGGACGGTGATAGGCTCGTTTCTTGGTGTCTTCAAAGAGGAGCAGAAGGCTGCAACCTGATGGGATCAGCAGTGCTCAGATCGCTCTCACCAGGCAGCTCCTGCCTTGGGGCCGGGGCCGTCGGAGGTTGCTCCCTGCATCTCCACGGCATGAAAATGAGGATATGGGCACCAGCCGCCCACCTGCAGTCCTTTTCTCACTTTTCTCCCCCAAAACGTGCCCCCGAGGGGGAGAGCTGGCCTCGCGGGAGCAGGGGTGGCAGGAGCGAGCAGCTCTTCACCTCCCACCGCCCTGGGCAGGCAGACCTTCACCTTGAACCACCCCAGGACCAAGCCTCACCTTAGGGGTCCCCTGCGTGAGCAAGGACAACAAATTACTCCCGGGAGGGAGGAAAACCTCACTAAGTCATCTGCTTTCAACTCCCAGAAGGAATAATGAAATCCCATTTGTTGGAGGAATCACCCGCTGCAATATTCCTCCTTCACTTTGCCTTTTACCTTATTCCTACTTATTTTCGGGGTCCAGTTTTAAGGCATCGCTTTTTCTTCCTTCGCGCCTGCGCAGCCCTTGCCTCACCCCGGCCTCATTTGCATCACGCTGAGGAGCAACAACGTGTCGTTATAAATCGTATTTACATCATTTTCCTTCCCTCACTGAGCCTGAAATCGAAAATGCAACTAAGTTAATCGGCGAGATTTGGGCCTGCGACGAGAGCGGGCTTGGGCTCCCCATCCCTGCGGGGAGATGGGAGCGGCGGGGGACCCTCTCGCTACCTTAATTCAGCGGAGGAGATTTTCCCTCATGTTTTCCAGCTTTTCCCTAATGCTTTCCAGCCCGTTAACGAAATAAAAGCCGGGCTCCTGCTGCTGATTTGTCCCAAGGGTGAGCACATTTTCTCTTGTTTTTCATTTTTCCTTCCTCCTCTTATTTTCCTTCCTTCTCTTATTCACCCCTTCGTGCTGCACAGCATCACCCATCACCCCCGTGGGTGACAAACCCCCCCACATGCCCCCTGGTCCCCACGTCCCCAGCAGCAAAATGCTCCCCCTGAGCAGCTTTGGGGTCAAAGAGGTGAAACAGCGCAACAGGAATTTACCTATTTACCTCCATCGCCGTTGAAGCAAGCCCACGGTGGCTAACTGGGCAGGAGGTGTCTGTACTGGTGGGAGGCATGATGGGTGACGATATTAATTAATTCACACTGATGGAGTGAATTAATTAATTAATATCCCCATTTAAGCGCATTGCAAATCAAAATGGGCTCCCGGGGTGCATCAGCCTCCATCCCTGCCCTAGACTGCCTGGTTTTAGGGCCATCACCGATGATTTTGGGCTTGGGGTTGGAGGCCTGTTTAAAGTCTACGCTTCCCCCTTACAAACCTTCAGAGACCGAGGGTTCGTCTTTTTGTTTGTTTGGTTGTTGTTTGTTTTTTTTGTCTTTGCCTTTTGCTGCTGGAGTTTCCCATCGTGGGGGTGATGGTTCAGTGCTGCATGCAGCCAAGCTCTGGATATAATTGGGGGTGCTAAATACAGGGTTCTAAAACCCCGTGGGTTTTTAGGGTTCTTTTTCTAGGCGATTTTTTGATGAAGGGAGAGAAAAGGGGTGCGTGAAACAGGACCCTTGCACTGACCTGGTTTTGAGCACAACCAGATCACAGCGGCCCCAAGATCCGTGGGCGAGAGGGGAAAACAAGCAAAGAGGAGGAAAACATTAGAAAATGGCTTTTGCTGCCAAAGAAAGCATTTGTGGAACTACAGCTTTTTGGCTTTCCTATTCCTTTAAGTAATAAATGAATTAAAATAATAGTAACACAAAGTATTGCAAGGATTGAATATGTAATGAAATTATCATAAAATTAACAGGAAAATACCAAAAATCTTAATATGAAACATCCAGAAGGGTTTCAGCTAATGAGAAACTCGAGGAACTGGGTGGCCCCAGAGGAGGCGAATCGTCCCCGTGATTCGTGGTGACCACGTACAGCTGCAGGTGACACCTCGATGGGAACAGGAGCTCACGCCAGGCCAAGGCTGCTCCAGGCACGGCCCCTTTTCTGATTTTATCACCAAAATTTCACTGCATTACCACAAATGTGGCAAGCAGACATCTTTAAGCATTCACTCGGTCACTGGCAGGCAGCAGCTAACCCTTAGCCTTGTTTTCTTGTTGCCTGAAAGAGTCTGATCACCCATCGTTTTGTATGTGAAAAGTTTATTCCTGTCACTTACAAACGTTTTCTTTAATTGTTCTTCCCCTTGCCACCTCTTTTTGGCCTAATTTATGATAAACCCTGCATACTGCCAGTAAAGCTCATGTGTCAAGTCAGAGCATCAGATCGGAGCTGCCCGGGACAGAGGGTCTGCAAAACCCCGCCAGCTCCTTCCACTGTGGGGGATGCGCTTTTGGGTGGGTCGTGTTTGTTTTTTCCCCTCCTGGGTGTGTATTTGCGAGCCGGGAATGTACATTTTCACTGGCCCTGTGGCACCCATTGCGTGTCAGCCTCCATGAATGGGGGGGGGGGGGGGGGGGGGGTGTGTAAGCCTTTGATCTCCCTCTCCAGTGCCTCAGTTTCCCTCTCACAAAACAGAAAAGGGGAATCACTTTGGTCATGGGCTAGAAAACATGTTTCCTTCAACCCCAGTGATCCTATTCCACATCATTCCTGGCTGGGAATGATTTTGCACCCAAATTCTGCGACCCCCTGATGACTCTCCCCTGCACCCTCACAGGTGGTGGCCTAATGCACCCCGGCTGCCTGGGTGGCCCTGGTGCACAGGGCTCCAGTTTGCCCAGTCCTGGGGATGGCTCCCAGGCAGAGCCAGTGGGACCTTGTCCCAGTATTGAGTGCCAGGGCAATGCTGGTCCCAGTGCCAGGGCCTGGGAGGTGCTGGTGGCTGGTGCCAGTACCCAGGTGATCCGGGCACTGGTCCCAGTTCCCAGGACCCAGCTGGGTGCCGGGGCAGCCCCAGTTCCCCGTCCCAGTTCCCCAGCTGGGTGCTGCCAGCCCCGCC
>JMFS01082589.1:0-12883 GCA_000699545.1 Podiceps cristatus
CCGTCCTGGCTGAAACCAGGACACAAGATTTTAACCAAATGCTGCAGAGAAGAGCTCGTTGTACTGAATACAATGGTTATGTTTATTTCTATATACAATCAATAGCTGTGTTGAGAGCTAGAAGTCCAATTATTTCCTCAAAGTATTAAGTGCAACATTGTTGAGCTTCATCGGAATTCCCAGGTAGATTATGCAACTGGCAGATGCCCCATGCACAGCCCAGTCCGTAGTGTCTCCCCACCCAGCTTCAGCACAGAGGAAGATTTGCCTATTGTGGTTTTTTCTCTGCCAAATTACCCAAATGCTGGAATTTGGTCAGTTTTTCTTTTCTCTATGACCCTACATTCCTTGCAAGAAGACCCACTGTACATCTTACACATATATCTTACTGAACGGGAGGAATGGGTATTCTCAACCACAACTGAAAACTCAGTTACCTCTGCGTTGAGGATTCAAAGGTCTATCCCACCATCTGAAGGTATAATTCAAAAAGGCATTCAATATCTTGTCTATCACATCAAGAACTCCCCTCAGCTAGGCTTAGCTAAGCAGAGGTCTTAATCTGCCCTGCAAAGTCTCTCTCGCTACCAGTTTTCTCAAATATTCTAACACTGAAGTCCCTATCGCAGATATCATCTTTTACTCCAGCTTTTCTCTGTCATCATATTCATGCTTTTGTCTACGTTTGGCTTTCTTTCTCTGTAACACCTCTAAAAATCTTTTGCTAAACATCTTCATTTCTAAAATACTTGTCTAGACACCCATTTTTTGTCACATACAAAATGGAAACATCCTTTCTCTGGTCTTAACGTCTTCATTTTCCTCTGAGAGCTGGGACAAAGATAATCTTCCAAGTTTATCACTGTGACATTGCAACGCTCTACAGGTGCCTCCTTTTCTAGTGCATACGTAATGTATTTATCTCCCTCCTTTATAGCTCCTGATGATCTCTACTACTTCTCCTTTGGTATCTAGAGCCTAATTCTGCTTTTGCACGTTTCTTTCTATCAGCTTCCAATACAATTTTTTTTTTAAGTGTCTTCAAGTTTTCTCCTGTGCTGCTTTTATAATCGGGCCTTCTCTAATAATTTATGAAATGAACACACTGTTTCACAATTGTTTATTAAAGCTGTCCTTTTCCATGTTGGCTGCAATTATGCTGATTGTGTATGGAGACCACTGCTGATCCTGCCATCTGATAGCACCACAATCTCTGTGTGTGTGTGTATCACCTCCTGATTTCTGGAACACATCACTTATCTCAGACTTCACAAGAAAACCCCTCAGGCAGAGATTGTTTCTATCCCATCTGTATGGCACCGAGTGCACAGAAGAGTCCTACTCAGGGGCAGGCATCTACCTGCCAGAGCAAAAAGGAGCAAATTATCAATGAAAACAGCCCCACAGCTCCCTTCCTCTCGGCCACTTCTGCCACACCTTCCTCTGCGCTGCCGAGTCGGCGGGCGCAGTCACAGCGGGCAGCCCCGGGACTCCTGGGGCAGACTTGACCCCAGCCTCCCCTTGGCACAGGGTACGGGATGGCGCAGCTGCCTCGGCTCAAGCCAGCACTTTGGGGCTCCCTGTCTCCGGGAGCTCCCCTCAGCCACGGGTACTCACAGTAACGTGTCTGGAGAGTGTGAAACAAAGATAGAGAAGGACTTCTATCACAGTCCCTTTACTCTTTGAATGAAAGAAAATGGCAGATCTTTACGGAACAAAAAAATCCTGGAAGACTCTTCTCAGTCCCACCTCCGTCACCCACCACTGCAGGGCTTGCGGTCAGCTCTGCTGGCCACCTCCCCCAGGGCAGGTGGATGGGGCGATGAATGCACTCCTGTCTGCAAAACAAACTTCCCGCTGAACTACACCCTCTCCTCCTCCCGCAGCACATCTAGACTGTGAAATAGCAAGTCCATGAGGGCTGGAGAGGGCTCCGACAGAAGACAGTCAGGTGGCCAAGAAGGTTCATCAGGAAAATGATCAGTGTAACATAATCCATGTTGACATCTGAGATGTGCGGCGCCAGACAGGAAACGGAGGTACTAGTATGAACTGGAGTTCTCCTTGTGAGCCAGTAGCATCCCATCGCATCTCAAATGATATCACTTACTCAGTAAATTAAGCTGCGCGAGGTTTAATGAGCAAACATGACAGTTCTGAGGAGCTTGTGGCACTGTGACACATCTTGCAAGAAAGGGGGCTAGAGAAGGAAAATACGATCGAGCAATAAAATTAACTCCTAATTCATCACATTACTTCCAGATTTTAAAGATTTGGTATATGCTTTACGAGAAATCAACCTCAGGGTATGACAATGGCCAAAGGCAGCAGGCTTAAAGACAAACACGTTGCAGCTTATTGAGCGCATCAGAGCTCATTGGCGATGTAGGACAAAGCATGGTAAAAATACCAGGTAGAACATAGTGAAAACATGAAGAAAATAATTTTTTAAAAAAAATCTCAGAAACTGAGAGGAGGGGATGAAACCTGGGTAGAAGCAGAGCTACATAAAACCACAGAGTTGTTCGTGGAGCACACAAGTCCAATGAGCACATTCACGGGGAACAAAACAACCGTCAGGTGATCTGAGGAGGGAAGCAAAATGGACAGAACGCTGTAAAATGACGACACATTTAGGAGAAGGAAGAGGAACAAAACCTTTTCCCCTGAAGATATTTACCCTATTAGTACCTTGGTAGCAGTAGCACGGTGTTGATGGTTGGATCCTGGACGGCCCTGCCCAGAACGGCATCAGCAAAGCTCCGGCCACGACGGCTGGACACGCGACCGCGCCAGGAGCCCAGACAGGCAGGAGACCTGGCCGTGCCGTGCCTGCGGGCGCTGAGAGGGGACGGGACGCCGGGACACTCGCCTGGTTTCATGCGAGGGCTTTGCACGTACTGCACAGCTGCTTTGTTGCAGCTGTGTCACAGGAGGCAGCTTCAGTACTTTTGAATGTGATTAGAAAAAAGATTGGAAAATGGGATCCTCATGTTCATTATGAGAAAAGTAGTGCTTGAAATAAAGTCCCAAATATGTTTTGTAGCTGCCTTAGATATAACCATTATTAGTGGCCTTAAGAGGTGCAAGAAATTTCTATAACTGAAAACGTAACAAAGGAACAGAGTACTTGGGGAGAGCACTAGAAAAATCAAGCTTTTTTTTTTTTTTTTTTTTTAATATATTTTAAAGGTATACATTTCTTGCTATTTAAATTTACCACCAAACCTCCCAGCTTCTCCCCCAGTGTACCAATTCAGAGCTACTTAGAAGGAAAAAAAGAAGAGAAAAAGGAAAATCATTAAACAACCCCCCAAAAAGAGGGCTCAATGAGGTCTCATTTCGTCGTAATGAGCTCCAATTTAACATGATCATTATTTCTGACATTAAAGGCCTGTGAATAGTGTCACATGCCCAGAAGCTATTTTTTTTTACCCTCTAATGCCAGAAATAACAAGCTGCAGTTAAGGGACAGTGAATCAGGGTCTGTAAAATTACATTAAAATAGGAATTTCACTACTGATAGAACGACTCTTATCTAGACAGCCCTTTCTGAAGGAGGTTTCTGAAGCGTATGGTTAGTGGAGATCGGGCTGGTACCTGCCAGGCCTTGCACAGCCGCAGCCCGTTGCTGCAGAAGGAAGCAGCCCAGCAGAAGTCCTCCCGCCTGGGCGCAGAGCTGCCTGAAGCACCGCGGCGTAA
The DNA here is from genome assembly GCA_000699545.1 of Podiceps cristatus. Lineage (NCBI taxonomy): Eukaryota > Metazoa > Chordata > Aves > Podicipediformes > Podicipedidae > Podiceps > Podiceps cristatus. Next base: position 3,703 of record JMFS01082589.1, read on the forward strand.
GTGCAGAACAACCACCGCATTAGGCTGGACCAAAGGCCCACCTGGCTCAGAAACCCCTCTGAAGGCAGCCACGAGTAGATGCTTAGGAAAATAATGGTAAGAACAAAACAAACACTGGGTAATCCCCTTTTTTTTTGGTAATAAGCATCTAGTCCCCAGCAACCCGAAGGCTATGGATTCCTCATCTGCAGTGAATACTTTATTAAGCTGTGAATTTATCAGGACAAAATCAAATCTAAAGACTGAAAGAGCTCCTAAATTCCTAAGTTTGTTGACCTTCACTGTATTTTTTAAATTTCTACTGTATCGTTGTTGGAACATCTAGGAAGAACCTGGAGGAGCAACAGAGATGTGGCCATCCTATGGCTATATATGATGGTGTGAAAAAATATTTCTGTATTGGTCTTTCTTCCCTGGCAGTTCCTAATGTCTTCTGCAATCGGTTCCTCAAACTTTTTTTTTTCCTTTTTCCTTTTTTTTTTTTTTTTTTTTTTTCCCTTCCTTGTGGCTAAGTGGACTTATAAAATGGGTGGGGGACTCTTCAAAAATACTTATTTTACCTACACTTTTTTCAGGGACTCTCATGCATTCTATCCCTCAATCGCTTCACACCTGCAAGCTTATCAATGTCTTTAAAATAGTGTGATAGCTTTGTGCTGACTAACTGACATTTACAAAGCTGTGCTGATTCTTCTCTAGCATGTAAAACTTATTTGTGTGTCTGCAAATTCCATTTGTGATATCCCTATTTTTCCACAACAGAAATAAAGTTTACTACTCTGAAGTTCTTTACATCACCCGAGAGCCTTTTTAAAGAACCATAATCACAATCAGTTCCTCCGGTGCTGGGCCAATTTAAGCTACAGGGTACACAATACAGTAATTTGGCTATTTTGAATTTGAGTTCATTAACTCTTGGCATCTCGTCCTGACAATTTGTTGCAGTTGTTTTTATTGATTTTGTTTTTAAACCTTCTCCTGACATTTTAATTTGAGACAGTTTTTCATACCTATTTCCCCTAAAACTAAAAGCTTCTAATGTGGTGACCTCTCCAAGTTCTTCCACAACACACAGCCGCGCAGTTGTCTTCTCTGCTATTGCTTTATTTTTGGTAACTGTCCGCTTTACAGTCCAGACATCAAATACGCCTTCAGACTTCCCAGCAACCTTCATAAAGCTGATGTATTTGAGCAAGTATTTAGTGTTTCCTTCCATGTTTTCAGCAATTTGCATACTTTTTTTTTTTTTTTTTCCAGGGGCCTTGTGTTATTATGATTTTATGTTTAATTGCCAAAGCTAATGCTTTTTCTTTTCTTTAAATATGACATTCACATTTTCATCTTTTTTTTTTCACCCCAATGTCCTTTAGTCAGCTATCTTAATGTGCAGATTTTTTTCTGATATGAGCTTTTTTACTCTAAGCCTCTGATATGGTGTATTTGAATTACCACCATTCCATTCAAAACATTTTAACTTTCTGGATGCTTTATTTTCTATTTAAAATAAAATAATAATAGTTTTAAAATCACATGTTAATGTATTTCTCTTTTCAAAGTTGTCTTTACTGCAATCAACTTCTGGTGTCTTTTTTCTTAAAAAATCACTGTGTTGCAACAAAATAAAAATAGTCAGAAATGGCCTCTTCTTTCTGGGGTTCTCCCTAAGATGTGTCATGTGAAAGTCATTTAGAGTATCCAAAAAGTTTATCCTCTGCAATAGGCTGTTTCACAGCTTTTCATATGCAGTCGTCTCCTGCACATCATTGGTCTGAACTCCACTAGTTCAGCATGACTTGCTGCCCAGAGGGACACTTGTTAGCTCTGCTTGAAGATAGTTACATTTTCACCCTAGTTAATCCTAGTATTTCTTCTAGGTATGGCTTTATTCTTTACCAGCATGCCTTACTCCATCATTCCCACTTAATTTATACCCTTGGAAAAAAAAAAAAAAAAAAAGGAATTAAAAAAAAAGAAAAAGAAAAAGGAAAAATAATAAAAAAAGGCGTTTACTGATTACCTTCCCCCTATCCAGTTTCCGAGATGGGTTCTGACAATGTTTTGAAGGAGATACTGCACAAGACTCGCCTCCATGTTTAGGTGTACAGCGCTTGTGTAATTATTTGATTATTTTTAAAAGGAGCTGGGAAAGATTCTGCAGAGTACACCTCACCTCCTTGAAGCCCTTTTAAGTCTGAGTTACATGGGGTGAGACATGAAGGCTCTCTTGGCTGTTGGTCTTGCCGGGGGTAAGAATGCCACCCGCCAAGAGTCACTTCCAGCAGCAGAAGCTTAACCTTCGCCCGCCAGCGCCGGGGGCTGTGGGAGAATCAATAAGGTCCTCACAGAGAAGCACTCTGGTCAGCGGTGGAAGCGAGGGCTGAACCAGCACAGCAGTCCGAAAGAATCTTTTCTCAAAGGAACGGACACGGTCTTAAAAAACACAGGTTGCCTAAGTGTAGGAATAATCTCCTTCTGAAGGCGGAGCGAGCCCTGGGGAGCCAGGGGACGAGAGATGCCAGCGCCAGAGGAGCACTTCAAGCACGTGCTAGGAGGTCAGGGTTGGAAGAACGTCTCTCAAACATTCGATACCTTGGCAAAACACTGCAAGTTTTAAAGCTTTTTCTTTTAGCTTTTTGTTTTGAGAAGATTATTGGTTTGCTACAAGTAACCTCCCACTTTCTGCCATCTAATGCTTTCCAAACGGATTTCATAGGGTCTGGAATGCACTTTCATGAAGGTGCCAAGGGGTAGATTAGTTTATTTAGGGGTACGGACAAGCTGTAATGCACTGAGGAGGTCAGTGTGATGTAAAGGGAAGTTCAACTACAGATGCACTTTGGGAAGATTTGATCAATTTTACTTCCTTAGGTCAAATACACACAACGTTAAATTTCTACACACAGAGTATAGATCCAAATATTAGGGCATGGTTCCAGAATTGGACAAAGACTCCAGCTGATCACAGCTGTCATCTCACACTCCAAGTGAAATATTCAGTGTTACAAGAAGATACTGGATTTTTAAAGAAGACAAAGACACATATGCATCCTCAGAAAACATAACTTACTTGCATGCACCACATATAAAACAGGTGTGTTCAGTGGTATTAATTTCATTTTGTGGTCTCTGGTACATGTGAAGTCCTTGCTTATGTAAACTGATTATTTTGGGGGGTATTGTCTGAGACACATGCAGGTAAGGTAACCTCCAACTGAAAGAAATTCTCAAATTAATGAATGACCCCAGCTCTCTCTTATGTGCTTTTCTAAGAGCACATGCACACAAGCATATGCATGTGGGCAGTTTTTGGTTTTTGGGTTTTTTTTTGTGCAAGCCAATACCAGGTCTGGATACGAAGGTATATGCTTAATTGTGAATATGTAATTTGGCGCGTGCAAGACAGAGACAGAGCAAGAAGAGGCAGAAAGAAATGCAGGTTGATGTGTGTCTGTGAAACCTGGGGTAAGTGTAAAGCTGAAGGAGCTTTCAAGGAAAAGGGACCCAATTTGTATCTTCATCGATAATTGGTTTGTTTGTGTGGAGCGAGCGGGCGGCTCAGGCGGAAAAGGCAGTGGAAGAAAGTGATGGAGTGAAACAGCAAGGGCTGCGATTCCCTGCCTGATGAGTTGGAAAGAAATTGTTAGTAACTGAGGTAGGTCCCAGAGGGGTTCATTAAGTGACTGGCCCTTCACAGTGCCCTGCCACATCTGACCTGGAAACATTAACATGAGGCCAGTGTTACGACACCCCGTCGTGAGTGCGCGTGGGACCGAGGAGCGCCCGCCAGCAGCAAGCGTGTGCCTGCATGCGTGTGAGCGCATGTGAGCGCTGAAGTCCTGTGACACTCTGCATGTCTCCATCCTGCGTGTGCAAATACCCCTTCCGCTCCCAGGCGCTGCCCTCTCGAGCGTTTGCCGGCGAGCCTGTCCCCGCTGCCCCGGGGAACCATCCTGGCACTTAAAACAGCGTTGTGCGGTCGGGACTGGAGAGCTGAGACAGGACGTGAACCACGGAGGGACAACGTGAGAGCCCCAAAGTGGAAGACAATGATGACGAAAGAAGACGCAGGCAGCAGCAAACTGCCTTCCGCAAGAGACAGTGACTAGTTATCAGGAAACCAGGTGACTGCTGGGACCAAGACAGGCAGGTAAAGGAGGAGTAGGGAAAACCGAAAGAAACAAGGGAAATGGCCCTGGTTTTTGTCCTTTAAAATCTGAGTATTTAAAAGACATCTATCAGACTTCAATCTTTAGCTACACTCCAAACACAGAGTTTAGAAATGTAGCTAAATGTGTCATACCAGCCATCCAGAAGAAACAAACGTTCAGGTCTGGGCCGATGATCCGAGTTTGTAGGGAATGGCATTTGCACTGCCCAGTGGGAGAAATGACGGTGGGAAGAGCATCGGGGAATACAGCATACCTGCCCAATCACGGGTCACATCATACATGAGAAGGGAACAAAGAGACGTCCCCAGAGCACGCAGTTTAACCTGTATTAATGAAATTACTCCTACAAATAAGACCGAGTCACCTCTCCAAAACTATGTTCACATCCTCCTTACGCATGTGACTATCTCAGTCCTTCTAAAATCAGAGTCTTTTCACATCCTTCGTGTGCCTCCACTGGAATATAATCACAGGATTTTAAGCATTACCATTCAATCAAAAAGTATTTTAAAAGGCTTAACAGAAACTTAAAAGACAAAAGTAAAAAAAAAAAAACAAAAACAAAAAAAAAAAAACCAAACAGCTAAAGATACTGAAAGTTTTTTAAGTTAAAGGAAAATATACCAGCAACTTATAAGCAAAATATTCTAGGGGAGAGATGAAGTTAAAAGATATGGAATATAGTTTAAGAGCTGCAGAGGAGAATTCTCTCACATTAAAAGTTACAAGACTGTCTGGGAGGGACAGCACTGTCACTCAGATATGCAGCAATCAGACTTTGGGAAGCTGAAGGACTGAGAATACGGGAGCTACACAAATGGTGTAAGAGGGAGGGAAGCAGTGACTTCTGTGTTATGAAATGGCAGGAGAGAGTCAACAACATTAAAAAGTGAACTGAAGTAAGGCGCAAAAATTGCATGAGAAACATACCCGTCCTTGCCCAATGGCACCTGTCAGCAGGCAGTCAACTCTTCACTGCCAGGGCAAAGAAAAGTTTGGGTCTAAGTATAGGCAGGTCGAGTACGCAATCCCAGAGCATCGAGAACTTGTGAACGTGTATGTTGTAGCTTTTCCACATTTTCTTTTCATGGCTACTTCTGCGTTTGCACAAGAGCTGAACAACAGGGACCGCTGCATCTGGCAAGACCCACAGGCATGTAGGGTCTGCTACCACCCCCAGACATCGTTTAAGAACAACTTAGTTGGGAACTCTATGCTATTTTATTGTTCCTTTATTGGTTCGTAACATCATATTCGTATGGGAAGATTCTGACTTTGGTAGGGTCTTTCAAATCTGTCTTGGTTATTTTTTCAGTACCCAGTACACCAGTACCCAGATGTTAGATTTTTCTACAAGCCCATGTATAAATGGCCCCAACCTGCACAAACTGAAATCAATACAAGTGTCATTCACCCTCCTCAATATGCAGATATGTCGGTAAATACAGAGGTCCTGGCAACAACACACCTTGTAACTCTTATTTTGTCTGTGGGAGCAAAAATCTCCCACAGGGCAGAGCCATCTATTCTGGTCTCAGTCCCATAGTCTTCTAATTTAAGCACGTGCCAGGTCTAATAATATTCTCCTGAATTAGCTTGCTTTTACATGGCAAAAATCAAAAAGAAGTGAACTCTGCTTCAGGAAAACACTCCTAACAAACAGTTATGTTTGTTTATGTATGACCTCTCTTCATCTACTCAGAGCTAAGCTTTTTGTAAGCGTTGTCAATGGACTGCTCTGTACCAGCAGACAATTTACTAAAAGATACAGATCAGGAGAAGTAAGACTTGGTAATCATATATTAGTATTTTTTAAAATAAAAACTGACTCCAAGTTTTTTAGTCAATTAAACGCATCCGGCACATCATGTATGTGATGTAATGACAGCTCAAGACTAGAAATGCTTTTGATGCATTATTAACCATAAAAAAGGCATTAAATACCAAGCTGGAATGCCATAGGGATGCATATTTCAATAGAAATTATTTTTCAATATATGCTTAAAGTTTATTTTGGTAAACAGATGACTGTGGGCTGTCACAGATGGAGACAGATTTATGTTTAGTTGGAGTCTTTTTGAAATGAAGGGAAATAGCTGGACTTGTTGAACACATGGAAGGAACATAATTCTTTCTCCTAGCTAAGAGGAGGTTGAGCAGGAGCTTGGATGCTGCCCCAGTTTGGAATATTAATTTCAGGGTGCCTATTGGGAATATCACCAAGTGAATAAAATCAAAGAGAATGAGAAGAGAAAGAGAGAAAGAGAGAGAGAAAGAGAGAGAGAGAGAGAGAGAGAGAAGTCTCCAAGCAGGAAGCAAAGGTAGAGAAAGATGGACTTTTCCTGCCTGATCTGAAGGTGTTACAGCCACGCATTCATTTTCTGTATCTGCACACAGGAGCCAGGCCACCGTTCAAAAGTACAGTAAGCGAAATAATTCTGTTTCTTGAACATCCAATAATTCCTGGCAAAAACTTGGAGTTTTTCATCCAGTATTGTATTACCAACATTATAACCACCTATCACCATGTATTAAAAAAACCCCAAAAAACCCAAAACCCCACAACAAACAAAAAACTAAAAACAAAACCAAAAAACACAACCCCAGCCATACTTCCACCCCTCAGACCCCCAAAAAGGACAACCCACTGAGGAAGCCTGACAGTAAATTTCTGCCCTTGGTTCCTGTGGATTCTTGAGTCTGATTTGCAGAACCAGAGCAACTAAAGAAAGAACGTGATGGAGGAAACCCCTCCTGTCCCTCCACTGCTGTGTATCACTGTCCAGTATGCTTTCCAAATTAAATGTCCAGGCTGAAGGATTTGATATCTTCCATTTTAGGAGAATTCTAAAATTTCAGTATATGAGTGTTGGAAATTTCTCGTTGATATTCAAACACACCTGCTTCCCTCTCTACATCTATTTATATATAAATAGATATATAGTCATAACCAATTTCAGTTTGATATTGGGGTTCAGTCCTGCAAACACTATACCCAATGCCTATTGGTTTTGCAGGGACATTATGGGAATTGAGGTCTGCAGGATCAGCCCCTTTATGTTTAGATCTTCAAACATTTGTAGACTGTTATCAAGCCTTCTTGTACTCATCTCTTTGCCAAGCTACACATATTTACCTCTTTTAATCTTTTCTCATAAATCAATCCCCTCAGCCCCTTAATCCTTTTTGTTGCTGTTCTCTAATCTCCCCCTGGTTTGTCGATATCTCTCAGCACTGCGGTGTCCGGAGCGGAACTCCATACTCCCAGGTGCCGCTGCACCACGCGAGCACGGGGGGCCTGGTGCTCCTAGTCCCGTGGCGGGAGGATGCTCCACACCCTGTGGTTTTGCCGATGTCTCACATGGCAAACTACAAGCGTGGGATTCCCATGCCGCGATCTGCTGCCTGGCTCCAGGGGAAGATTTGGCCTCAGCGATTCCCTGTCCCAGACAGCAGTTTCTGCTTCTGCATGCACTACACCTCTTCTTGAGCTGTACGATTAGGTGAAAACGCACCGTTACGGCGACTGCCTGCTCCTTTTATACCTTTCTATGGCACCCAGCTTCCGATTCACACAAAGCAAGCCTCAATGGCCAAGTCATCTAAGTAGCTTTAACTTTTACCCTACCTTTGCTTCACTCAGCCTCGGCCTTCTATTGCTCTCGGCGAGATTCAAAATAAACAAAAGAAAAGAACTATTTTACCATTTCAATACCCACACTACAGTCAATGGAAAGGTAACAGAGAAGCTTCCAGAACAAATTCCTCCACTGTGAAGCCATTCTGTCCTTAATGGCATGCTGACTCCATTGCTTTGGAGCCATAGTGGCAACGGGGGCATTTCTCACCGCTCGCCTAGAAGGGTGCTCCTACTTTCATTTCTCACCCGGGGAAGCGGCAGAATACGGGCAGGCACTCCCAGAGACTGATCTGGAACGCAAAACCCGGCTCTGCGTTTAGGGGCCAAGCGCAGCCGGTCTGTCCCAGGGCAGAGCCAAAGCTGCGACGCTCCTCAGCGTGCTTCCCTGGCGCAGGCGCCGGCTTTGCCAGACGCCGAGCTCCCCACGTGCAAACCGCTGAGAATCATAAACCTGTGATAGATCCATGAGAAAAAGAGCCCCATATAAACGCTAATAATTATTTTAGGCCTGCAAGGCCTTTTCCTGTTGTACAGACATGGTGAGATGGCAGCTCTGATCTGTGAGGTGTGTAAACGGCTGGGTGTTTTCCCGACACGCTCCACCCCCCTCTCCCCCATTTTTGATCAGAAATGCCGTTTCACTATTTCACTACCAAAGGATGTTGCAAAAGAAAAAAAGAAAAATACAGGTTAAGTTGCCTTTAATCTTTAATTCATATACAAGAACATATTGCACATGGTAATGTATAAAGGAAGATCCAAAGTCAGCGGGTTATGCAGACTCTGCCAGACCTTCACTTTCAAAGAGACACAGCCTGGGGAATTACACAAATGGCCTTCCATTGCCCTCTTAGTTTCTTTTTATGGCAAAATGCTTTGCTTTTATCAATTCCTCCCCCTTCTGTGAGTCCCAGAGGCTTAGGCAAAACAAAAGGCAGATGCGCAAAATGCACCCTTCTCCTCTGAATGGAGTGGGAGACTCACTCCACGGGAAAGCAACGGATGGATGGAAAATGCTCTCTCAAAAACTAAAAGCCAGTAAGCACAGACAATCTTTCTGCCTGGGTGAAGGAATTTGGCCTCAAAAAAAAAAAAAAAAAAAAAAAAGGAAAAAAAATAAAAATAAAAGGGGGCTGCTCCTTTCAAGCCCCCGTAGGCATTGCTGCATTAAACTGTGTCAGGCTGGAACGGACAGAGGAGGAACACGAGTCTATTGTTGGAGACAACCATCGAAAATAGAAGCAAGGAGAAAACGATCCCGCAGCAGGATTCTTACAGGGAAAGGACACGAATCCAAGTGCCAGCTCCAGCTGTGGGAGAGCGCGCTTACGGCGGGGTTCAAACCAGCTCCGGCATGGGATGGGGCGTCACC